>CM067503.1:12268037-12387433 GCA_034509495.1 Acestrorhynchus altus | reverse complement strand
ACAACAAATCAAGATGAGTCAGTGTAATTAGTAATGGATAAGAAACAATAATAATAATAAAATACCGGGAGAGGCAAAACTCCAGTGTAGCCTTCAGTTGCTCTCGAAGATCTTCAAGCTGTCTGGAGTTGCCTGAACCATCAGTTTCTGCTTACAAGAAAAATACATTAAATGATTGTCAATGAGTAACATTCATTTTAAGTACAAAGCAGACTAAAAGATCTCAATAATTGCAGCACCTTTCACAGTGGGATCTTGCTGTAACCCAAGGGGCAACTGATTGACTGCGCTTCCCATGTTCTCAGACTCTGCTGGCACTGCTGAAGGCAGTTCTACTGAGACAGACACCTGTTGATTTTCATTCCATTTCCCTTTGTCATTGCTGGGGACATAACCTGGAACAAGAAATGCCACTGTGAGATGAGTGAAAGGATATATATATAATATAGGGCCTGAGTAACTTTTGTCCAACTGAGATCATTTTCCCAAAAGGCTTTTGACAGAATGTCAGTGATAAACACTAGGATGAGATTTACGTTCATCTCTCTCTCTGTAATATTTAAAATGATCTTAATACTACAAAGATTTTGGGAAACCGGGCGTTAACCAATCATCATTCTCCAATGGCTGTAACTGAAATGCATAAAGAAACAAAACTGTAAAAAATTTTACTTAAAATAATAAACTGCTGTAAAGAGCAACAAATAATATTTTGAATATACTGTGGTTATAAATCTTTACCTTCTGAGTCAATATTTGTTGAGTCACTGGCCTCTCCTACCCATGACTGGAGAGAATGCGTGTAGGCAGGTCCTGAAGCTTCCTGATTGGGCATATAACTGGCCCATGCCTTGGCATTTGGATTGAGATCAGAAACCTTGGTGGATTCCTAAGGTATAATAAAGATGAACAGCTATAATCAGTTACTGAACAGACCGTGAGCCTACACTGTGGCACTGCAACAGTTCCACAGAGTTTGCTAAACAATCAAGAAAAATGCCATAGTCAGACATGCACTGTTAAAATACACTTACAAATTCACTATAAGCATTTTGCCAATCCCATATACAGGAACTATCAGAAACTAACAGGTTGTAAGGGTACGTAGTCATGAAGGCCTGCATGCCCTCCAAGTCGATATTGGAATCGGTTTCATTGTCCTGTTCTGCATTTCTTTCCATCCTTTCTTTCTCAGAGAGGAGAGGGTGCCATGCTGAATCCAAGGCATACCCATGTATTTGTGCATTAAGGAACGGTGCTTCAGACTCTTGAGGCCACACAGAAAGGTACTGTTTAGAATCGCCATCATTCACTTCTGATTTGCCAAGAAGGTTGGAAACTATGCTTAGCACACTCTGGTCTCCTTCCGATTTCTTTGCGACAGTCCCTTTTTGAGAGTTTTCTATCTGCCCAGAGACAGTTGCATTATCGATGCTTTGCAGATGAATCTCATATGAGGGCGTGCTGGCATAAATGTCGACTTGGCCGGGTTCAACTGGTATTGGAATAATTTTGTTTGTGCAGGTAGTTTCATCTTCATCTTCTATAAGCGTATTAAAATCGGACAGACATGTTCCACTATCTCCAAGGACACAACTGGAAGGGTTGCATGACTCAAGCTGGTATCCCTGAAGCCTGCTTGTCACAAAGCACTCGGTGGATGCACGAGTGCCTTCAGGTCCTTGTAAGGCACGTGATGACTCCTTCATTTCAAACAGTGGTCTTATGGTACTTACAAGAGGAATGCTGTAGTCAACCACAGTCCCTTTCTCTTCTGTGCCAATCAGGCAAAAGCCTTGCAGATCTCCAGGCTTGGATTCTGTCTTTTTATTGGACGCATATGAAGTGCTTTGAATATCATTGGCAGCTGGCCTCAAGAGAAGGCCAGAGGGAATGCAAGCGGTCTCACTCAGCATACTGTTTTTAGACAATGTGGCACTGTCAGACATTTCAGTCGCCTCAGCCTGAGAAGGCAAGCTTGTAGGCAGACCAACTCGGATACTGAAG
Source organism: Acestrorhynchus altus (assembly GCA_034509495.1). Taxonomy (NCBI): domain Eukaryota; kingdom Metazoa; phylum Chordata; class Actinopteri; order Characiformes; family Acestrorhynchidae; genus Acestrorhynchus; species Acestrorhynchus altus. Next base: position 12,385,426 of record CM067503.1, on the reverse strand, counting down.
TCTGCATTTTTCTTACTATCCCCCAAACAAAAAGGGATCTCTTGGTCACCAACAATTTCCCCAAGGTTAAGATAATGCTGGGTCTCTAGTAACTGTGATGTTTTCTGCAGTCCCATATCATGACCCGATTTCAAAATGCTCAAAGATATTTGATTTAGTCCATTCTGTTCTCCATGACTGGAGTGCTCAGACACCTTCTCATTCCTGCCCAAGTCAAAATTCTCTTTTCCCTCGTTAAAACATTCTTGGGCAGAGTTAGTTAAATCAAACTTGATTTGTTTACCATCACAAACCGTGAAATGTTCTGGGAACTCATTATTAGAATAATCTCCAAGAGTAGAATGGTTCTGAAGACTGTGTGTCAGGTGACTGCCCTCTACAGAGCATCCAGGTCTAGATGCATCATAAGTGATACTTGAAACAACTGCAGTCACAAGAAAAGAGCTTGGCACCTCTTGCTCTGTTTGCATACAATTCAGTGAACTGTAGGTGCTCTCTGAACTTGAATTATGATCATCTTCTTTAAGCAAATGTTCCACGTGAGAAGGGTTTGTGGGTGTGACAGTAGCTGGTGGAAAAGGTATACCAATAAGAGAGTCTGCAATTTCCCCATTCATTGAAACAGATTTTGACACATTTAAAAGGTCAGTGTCAGAAAAGATACAGGTGTTGTCCTCCATACCAAGGTTGATTGCTCCTTTCTCTTCAGTGTCTTTATGGGACAGTAGAGGAACTACATCATTGTCAGGGCAGTCTACTACCCCCAAGTTAAAAGCCTGAAGCACATCCCCATTTCCCCTACAGATATTAGCAATGGACAACTGTAAGTTCTGGAATGTGTTAAGCTCTCCAGGTAGAGGTTCCACTTTTGTAGCTGCGAATTTTGGTTCTTGGAGGTGGCTTCCTGTTAACTTTTGACACTCAAAATCACTTTGGTTGTCTGGTGAAGAGGTGAAAGCTAGAGTGGCATCCTCAGAGAGTTCAAGTATATCAAAGGTCGTAGAAATTGATGAGTCATGCACAGCTTCTTTCTGAAATTTCTCAAAACTGGTATTACTCGACAAATCCTGATTAGATGTTTCTTTAAAATCTGAGAGAGCCTCCACTTCTTGCATAGATGAAGAAATTGCACAATTTGCTGTTTTTGTAGCGCAAATTTCCGATTTGTTAAATGCAATGTCTGTGACCTTAAAGTCCATATCTGCTCCGATGTTTGCATTGTGCGGCTCACTGGGATCAATGCAACTTAAATCAGTGTCAGTGTCTAGTTCATTTGCAGACTCTGATGGAAAAGTTTCCAGCTCCTGCACAGATGCTTCCAAAGGACATACTTCAAAATCCACACCCAACATTTTCAGTTTGGATGGACATGACTGTTCCGTGACAGTATTAACTGACCCCTTAGGTTCATAAGACAAGTCAACATGTACCAAGGGCTCAATGTGCTGTCCTTGTAGCCCTTCTATACTTCCATCTGTCATCAGGGAGAATTGCTCATTTCTTTTCAGCAAATCAGGGATAGTTTCATCAGTTATCTTATCTGATGTACTCACAAAGGACCGTTTTTCTGACTCATGCTCATGCCTTTTACTGCCATTACCATCCAACCGATTCATCTTTCTCTCTTCCACAGAACCTGGAACACGGTTTTCTGACCTGGCAATTTCCTCTTCTGAGCCCACACCATGAAATGTCCCAAGGAATTGAGGTAGCGCAATACACTCCTTCACAGCCAAAGTTCTCGCTTCTTGTGGTGGTTCAATTGTAGACAGGATTTCAATAGCTTTGGTCCCATTTAACAGGTCTGAGGCAGATATTCTGCATGCACTATTTAAGGCAGATAAATTATGAGACAACACCAGTTCAGTGGCATCCAATACATTTGTCTGATCGAATGCCAAAAGTTGTCCCATGGATGGCAGTTCACACTCACCCTCCAGATCATCTGTATCAATTGAGCAAATGCTGTAAAAGCTCTGGGTTCTCTGTTTGAAGTGATAATCTGGAGTTACTAAGCCAATATTTCTGTCTAAATCACCAGACTTCCCTTGACTCCCACTGCCTTTATCATTTGGATGTGTGGTTGTTGCCAATGTAGATAAAATTGCTGACTTTTCCTTGACAGTACTCTGCACCTGTGCATACTCCTCCAAAGCCAGGCAGTCTGAAGTGTGCTCTGCTTTGATGCAATGACTGTCTGGTATGACTGTGGCTGCAGTGTTCTCGCAATAGTTTTTCCAGCTTTCTCCTCTTAAATCTGCACAGTGTGCTGGGTTAACTTCACAAAACCAAGTTGCACGTTTCACAGCATTTTCAGCTATTTTCTTTTTTACTGAGCTCATCACAGCTGTATCCATAGACCGGGAAGAGACAAGATCGGCATCCTTGCTGTCTCCATGTGAGCCTTTTGAAACATCCTTTCTGCCTCCATTCCTTTCCAAAACGTCATGAAGATGAAGCTCACCATCAAGTTCATTCCAAAGTGCGGCCCCATCCTGTACACTGCTGCTTCTCTTATCAATGGCGCTGAGACTCACTGACAGGTTTGTGGAAGACGAATTACTTCTGGTATCCACAGCTATGTTCGTCTCGCCATATTCAAGGATCTTCTCTTCAGCCACTTCAGCCACAGAGCAGGCGCAGCGTTTGACATCTTTAACAGAGCAACTTTCAGTAACTGATGTTTGAAGAAGGCTTGTTCGTTCACTGACCGTGTTAGGGTTGAGCTCTTTACTGAAACAACACCCCATATTAAGCTACAACATAAAAAAAAACCCTTTTATCTGATACGCCACTCAAATGTCCTGAAGTTCTTCACATGAGGTTGACTAAAAGAAAAGGGTGAGAGAGAAAGGGAGGTGCAGCATGGCTGCCTACCCCCACTCCCAAAGCTCAAAATAGCACATTTAAATTTGTGCAGCTGACTCACATGGCTCTGTCACTCAAACACAACCTCCTGAATACTATGATTGGTGGCTTGGTTATATGAATGGTATCAGATTGTACACTTAAATGATTGTATGAACACACACTTTTAAATATAAAAGTAATAACAGGTATGGAACAAATGACTATAATCAATCAAAAAAGCTTTACAGAAATCCGGGTACAAGCCTCTTATGAGCAAGCTAATGAGTGACAGAAGCAAGGAAAAACTCCCTCAGACTATGAGGGGGAAAAAACCTTGAGAGGAACCAAGGCTCAAAAGGGGAACCCATCCTCATCTGGTCTGCACCAGATGGCACAGGCAGAAAACATGAAAAGATCAAAGAACGGTTTCGGGACAAAAGTTATAAAAACAAAATAATATAGAACTAAAGTATGAGCAGCTATGTTTGGGCAAGCATGGGTTATGAGAAAATGTGAGTGTGTAAGATATGAATACGAAAGTGCATGCAGGTTAAACAATCATAAGCTAGTAATGCAGTCTCTAATGTAGCGTGAGTGAGCCGATGTGATGATGCCAAGGAGGACAGCTTTACAGAAGACAGTGAGGTAGTGAGAAGCTGCAGCTATAGCAGACTAGGTGTGCGCCAAAAGAAAGCTATGCCAAAATATTCTGTGTTGTTCTCAAATCCGACAGCACAAAGCTTATACTTTACCAAATGGGGAATCTCTTTTTTCCTCACTTCCTGTGACTGCTGCACCTGCGGCTCAGCTATATCTTTCCCTTCCTGGTCTGAAGTCATGAGCCGTCCAGATTTGGGCTCTTTAAACAGAGCTCCGAAAATCACCAGGGAGGCTATGGTCCAAACATGAAAATAAAAAGACAGAAACATCAAAACAGTGTGAAAGCAGCATGAATAATTCTACAGGTTCAAATTGCTACCCAATACATATTGACTACAGTGATCAGTTACTACCAGGCAAAATTTGGAACATACTTTTTTACACTGTAACCTTTTTTGGCGAATGAACACTTCCTTAATACTCACCTCAAACAAGGCTTCCTTCTCTAAGCTGAATTTCACTGTCCATTACATTTCTTAAAAATGTATGATTTATAAAAGCTTATTCTCTAAATCTTTAAAATTACATGGAAATTTTTATTAATAGATGGAACACATTTGGTCTCAAAATAATGGAAAATATGAATGTAAAAAATGTCAATTTGTGGTTGGTTTGGCACAACAGATAAAACCACCAGAGAGCCACCACACCATGTGGGAGACTGGGGTTTGATTCCTTGATTCCTGGGCAACTATGCTGTGCTATACCACCAAGAGTACTTGGGCAAGAGCATCAGCTAAATGCCATAAATTTAAGTGTCAGTACAAGTGTGTAAATATGTAGCACTGCTTAACCAAACTCCAGCCAGTCACACTAGTTTGAAGCCGTGTACGGTCATTCATGGCAAAGAACGTCTCTTTCACATCACCATTGGCTGGTTCATTGGCCTCTCTCAAAAATATCTTAAAAGAAGGTTACAGACCTTTTTTGGTCCTTTTCTTTTCATGTACTAAGCAGGACAGGATAATATATTCATCTTTATATCGGCATATAAGCAGAGCACCATATGAGCTGAGGCAATATTGTTTATACTGAATTTTAAAGTTTTCAAAATAACATTGTTTCAATCTTGCAGAAAACATTTTCTTCTTCTTCGTTATGCTCTCTTCTCCACCTCTCTGCTCTCCTCTGCACCCACATAAGACAGATATAAGACAGTTCTGTATGTAGAGGACTTGTTCAAATTTGATCTTCATTTCTTCTTTATACACACCAAGTTTAACAAAAGGACGTCATGGGGTGTCCTAATTCCGTCACATCATACAGTGTACTGTATATTGGGATTTAGAGAAAATATATTAGGATATGATTTTTGTCCATATTGCTCAATCCTACTGCTAACTAGACCATAGAGCTGGACAATATAAGAATGACCAGATCTTAATATAACTGTTAAGCAGATCAGCATCGGTTTGTGATTTAATAAATAAAATAAAGCTACCTTTTATACCAACTGATGCGCTAAATACTGCCTTCAGAATTCTTGATTGACTGAATGGGGTGTGTTAGATTTGGGTTGGAGTTGAACCCTGCAGGAAGGTAGCTCTACACAAGCGGGGTTGGTGATGCAAGTACTACAGCTTCACAGTGTTATTTAAATCTCATGAAAATATTTGAGAAATTCTCTTTGAGCAGGGTGAGTGTCAATGTCACAGTCCTGACCTGCATACATGCAGACAGTACAGCAGAGTCCTTTGTACGGAACTCCAATTATTACAACAGCAGAAGGCAAAACACGTTAAGATTAGACAGATGTGGCAAACAAAATAAAGCTGATAAAATTCAACTGCCCCTTATACTACAAGTGTCTTTCTAACAATACACACTCAGAGTGCCAGGGTCTATGTGAAAATTCTAATACCTAGTCTTAAATCACCATCTAACCTAACTAACTCTCTTGGTATCCTGAAGCAGGAACTTCACGTCCATTACCACAGATTAACGTCAGATCAAACTGGTTTTCTATTTAAAATGGAAGATGGTACAGAGTGAGTGCACAGACAAAAAGGTTCGGTTTACCATGTTATAGATTGGTTTAGGAACAGCATTGGCACTGTTTACATGCTTTCTACATGTAAAATATATATTGGAAACATATGGAAAAAAAAGTGACAGCAAGTGGCTCTAAACTCTAGATTTGTTCATTTGTCAAAAACACAAGCACATGCATTACTGCCAAATGAAGATGAAATGATATCATGGCCAAAATGATCACAGTTATCAGTACGATTGTGGTATTAAAATTAGATACAAACAATTTCAACCCACCGAACAACAAAATTAAAGTGTGATAAACAACAGTAAAGATAAAAATCTGATGTGTCTTAAGTGTAAAATTACTACTTTCTAGTACATACCTGTCATTTTTAACTGCAATTACAGCATTAACGGCCTATACTACTACTTCTCTCTGGTATTTGGTCAATTTCCAAGAGAGAAAGCAGTGTATATCTAATCAAATCTTAATGAAGTCTTAATTCTCAATTTTTTCAGTTTTAGTCTGAGAATAAGATCTTGTTTCTCTGTTCTGGACATTCTGGGGAGTTACAAACAGTTATTGAATAATCAGTAACACAGTTACTTTTAACAAATGCTCTTAAAACAAAAGTGCAACAAACCCATTCATTACAAGAATCCTAACCTCTTTACAATTGTTGTGGATATAACTGTTTCCATGCCACCATAAATGCAGCAGCAGTTACATTTTATTTTGAAATGGAGAATGAAAAATGAGCTAACTTGTTTAAAAAAACAAAAAACAAGAGACATCTTCGTGCTCTAATTTAGCTGTAACATCAGCAAGGATTAGTAACAACCTGTCACTAATATCATCTACTCTGAAACTTTGCATCTTTGAAGAAGTTTGCATGTCATGTTCCATTCCACCGTAAAATGAAGCATTTAAGGTGGAATGGAACACACCAGATGCAAAATTGTGAGCTAAATGTGAGAATGGGAGCAGTTTACTTTCAGAGAGAATGAAAAACCACCCAAACAAGTCTTACAATAAAGTCAACATGGAAAGGTGCATGTTTACAGACTAAAGGAAATTTTATTAAACCATAGTTCAAACAGACAAACCATTACATTCCTCACAATCTTCTGAGCTAAAAGTTAGTTTACCTTACAGTCACTCTAAAGAGGCAAACGGTGTTACAAAAGAGACTCATATGGTTTAATGTTTCTGTGCTTTGTATTAAAAAACGAAATATGATCAAGCGTCACACATGGTCCCAGCTGCGATGTATCTGGAAGCCTGTAATTAATGTTGTTTGAATTTCTACAGTTTATAAAAGGAGGTTTTCAAACAGCAGTAACCAACCAGTTTTAGAATAATTAAAATGGTATTACTAACCGTCCTGAATCTAACTGTGGTTTAGCATGAAAGCTGTAACCGTTTCATGTCTACTACCAAACAAAAGAACTTCACTTGATTTAATGGAACATCACACAGACCTTCAGTCACAGTCTGATCATTCAGTGCAAGCTGTTCATCTGGGTTCATCATGTTCACTGCACCTTGCTGACACTTATAAGAAAGAACACTTGACCAACTGCAGCCAGAGAGCCAACAAGGCCCGTGTTTCTAAAGCATCTTAGTTTAACTATGCTTCTTGTATATACACTGAGCAATCTGTTTACAGGTTAGGATGATCTTAACTCCAAAATGCTTTGGGGAAAGTTGGCCCAGCTTGGGAAGCCCTCCTGAAGTCTTATGAACTACATTCAGCTTGACAGTCAGGTTTCAGCTGAGTTAAATCTTTCCCAAGAATATCTGTTTTGCAATTAGGCATAACAACTCTAAAAATCCTGAGGCTTGTCTCATGAAGTTTCAGATTGCATTGGCAGTTAGCTTGATTACTAATAGCACTTAAAACCAGGTGTAGATATTTAGGACATGATTATTAAACTAAGATGTTAATGACTATCCACCCAGTCTTACAAAAATAGAGTAAAAAAAATACTGATAGGTTAGGTGTGCCGCACAAGTTGCCATGACAATCGACAAAAATGAGAAAGAAAATCAAAGTAGTTGGATTAAACTTAGCTAGTAGCCATTGAACAACTTATCAACTTGGTCCATGATGACATCATTCATTTAATTTAACCAGGAACAGGAAGCATGTAAAACCACAACGGATGATCATAACCGCATGGAATACAGCTTTACTGACACCATTGTTTTTGACAGTAATAATTCAGTCTTTCACTGGATGCAGAACTGCTGTCTGTTGCAGAAAAAGAGTTGAGAGCCTTGGGCGAGTCAAAATGCTCAACATCTAAATCATCTGTTTAAGAATTAATTCCCACCCTTCAACAAAAAGAGCTAATCTGCATGCTGGTTATGCATGAAGTCCTGTCCTTCAACAAAATGAGTCAATTAGCATGGTTTCACCTTGATAAATATCAATACAAATGTATCAGTAACAGAAAATACTTTCAGACTGAAAGGTAAATGGGTCTCACATTGGGTTCCCTTTTCCATTACTGATCTGAGAAATTAAGGGAAACTGATTTACTTTTGTTAGATTTTATTTGCTGCTACTTTGCAACTCATTTTCTTTTTTGTCAGGAAAAATATACTGGAGTTTTATTTATATTGGCATGAGCATTCTCAGGAAAACAATGAATGATTAAATATATTTTAGAACAGCAAATTTTTGAATATATTATTCATAATGATTGTTATTGCTGAGTTTTACGATTACCAAATAACATTTTTTAGACTATGGAAATAGTCCTGCTACAGCACTATTTCGCTTGATAAACAAAAAGCTTCCCGTTTCGTGAAATTACAGACACCCTATTAGAGGTTAATTCCTCTGCAGATCCATACAATAAATATTTTCAGTGCTTCTGTACATACAGTCAGGTATCTGCACTACCTACCAAGGCGCAAACTCTGTAATTAGAACATTCAATCAGTTATTTTGTGGGCTGCCCAGAAAGAAAAACAAAACAAATCATTCTGTTCGATTTGGCTCTGCTTCCTATGCCACAAACTGTCTCATTAGAATTACATCATTGGCACATTCAAAGATTTTTACGAGGAGAGTTTTAGTAGCTTTGCATTAGTAGATGCCAAATTCAACTTCCCTAAAACAGAATTATTTCTTTTTTTCCCCCCACATCTGCCACTGTGCCCAGTCTATTTGGCTCATTTCCAGAATGTCCTCCAGCCCTTTACTCCCTTTCTTTTTTTATATGGTGCTAATAGAGGGAAGGTGTCTCTTATTTTTACAATAAGATTTTATCTTTTAACAAGATCAATGGCTCTGAGGTAAGGGTCCAGGGGGAGAAAGAACTGGGTCAGGAGATAGGGTTAATTCTTCGTCTTCTTGTGCCAGACTGAATTTAATGGAACTAAAGGTTGTTCACCAAGCTTATATGTGTAATGCTAAGCTAGCACAAATCTATCCAGAAGCAAAATTGCCCTGTGCACACTGCGACTGAGATCCCACAACTCTATCATACGTCTTATCTTATACGTCATACTCTAGCTACACTCTTTAATAAGAAGCTAAGCCAGTGCCCCATATTGGTCATTTTTGATATCTCTCTTGATAACCCTGTGGAGCCTTTGAGAAATGGATAGCATCGCCTTTGCTCTTTTACTGGTGAGATGAATTCATATTAGGTGGAAGTCATATACACCCCCATCCCATTCTCTCTGGCTAAAGTCTTTCACTGGATGCAGAACTGCAGTAAAAGCATACAGACTGAGCAGATGTCTGTTGCGGGAACGGAGCATATTGAGAACCACGGGAGGGTCAAAATGCCCAACATGTCTTTTTATCCATCAGTTTATGGATAAATTCCAACCCTGAAATGCAATGCAGACATCTAGCGATTGCTTAGCTATGTGCTATATTTTGTGTAGCTATGTGTTCTTTAGTTTGCTATGCCATATTGTAAAGCTGATGTGAACATCACCATATGGTTCCAACAGTCACAATCCTTAAACAGTCACACTGTTATATTATAGGATTGCTTTAATCTTAATAAATCTGATAACATGTTCAGATAATGACAGTAGAGTCCAGTAGTGTAGGTACCATGGACTGGAAAAGTGCCAAAAAACACACATATGCACCCATGGGGCAGAAAACAACAGAAAGCAGCTAATTTTATGCTTGAGAGCAATGATGACAAAGATTTGTTGTACAGTAAACTGCTCCAACCACAGAGCAGATAGAGGGAACATTATGTTACAATATTTTCTGCTTTGTTACCAAACATTTGCCTCCTGGATGCACACACAGCCAGTAATATTTGCAAACAGGAAACCCATCTATTACCATCATGACATTTTGGATCAGTGGTCTGTTTTGGGTTTTTTTTTTATATTGCAGGACTAAACATCACAATACACCCCCCCCCCCCCCCCCAACACACACACACACACACACACACACACACACACACACACACACACACACACATACATACACACATACACACATACACACATACAAAATATGCAGCACTTATAAGCATCAAACCTGACTGTGGCTTGAAACCCAAGGACTGAAAGACAAGCACTGCAGACTCCAGCTGTGGGTGAGTGTGTGAGTGAAAGTGAGAATGTGTCTGTTGCACAAGAGAGAGGGCAAGTGAGTGAGAGAATGTAGCAAAAGAGAAAGAGCAAGAGAGATGTGAGCTCAAGTTGAAGAGTGCATAGCTAAAAAACGATTGAGGGTAGAGAGAGCAGTGGCTCATTATCATTTAAAGAAACAGGCACTGCTCTGAAAGGGGATCTTTACAGACTGGTAAAACAGCAGCTGTTGGTGCTGAATTCGTATGGTATTTTGATCAAAGCATGTGACAGACATTTAACTTCTTTCAAGACTTCACTTCAGGAGACTACATTACCTTGTGGAATTTGAGCAATTTTAATCAAAGAATGAAACACTGCTGTTAGCATCACTGCACTATTGTTCAAGTTGCATTATGTTTTTCATATTAACCCTTAGGCACCTACCCCTATTTAATGTGGGTTGACGTTGACTTATTTGTAATAACACATTAATTACATGAAGTCACGTCATGGTGCAAATTTCATTGCTGCATATTCATAAAAATGAGGTTTATGATTTGTCGGGCTCTCTAAAGCCTTTCCCTTTAGCCTACACACACAGGCAATAGTATATGCATATAAGGCAATGTGGTATTTTAAATATGTAAATTAAAGTAAATTAAGATGCGTGGTGATGAAAGATAAGCTGTATGTATCAGAATCAACACTGATGTAAATGTTGGGGGTTAATTATTCATGTAAATACGAATACTTTAAATACTGGTAGAGCAAGTGTTTCTTGTACAATTACAAATGCCTTTCTTATCTGAGCAAAAACTGATTGTAACTGAAAAGTTAACAAATATTAAATCAAATCCAACTGGAAAACAAATCAAATTTGGACCGGCGTAACAACTAGATTCCCTGCAGTGAGTAAGTTAATTTGTCATATTTAGTCATAGTACTCATTTCTCAATTCCAAATCATCAGATGTAAAAATAAATAAATATCACACATCATATTATATTTGTCACATTGGCCACTACATGCAAACTCAGTAAGGACAGTGCAAAGGAGCACATATAAACAGACAACTGACCACACCCCGTTATTAGCAACCAGTTGGGCAGAGCATCTGAGGCCAAGACCAAAAGTCCCTAATTCCAACTTGAACCTGTTCGCTGCAGGTTAGAAAAGCATTATTTACTGCTATGGTGAGGATGCGTCTTCATGTGAGAGAAAAATCGGGATTAGATAGAGTAAAATTGAAGCAGACACACTAAGCAGTAAATCCTTCTTAGAGATACAGACCACCAGTGTGCAAACCGTTATTGGCCCATTGCCAACTTTTTCTTATAATTTTCAAATGTGCTTAAGTCCACAGTTTGAAGACATATGTAAGCACTGTAAAGTGCAAATGTCCCCAAAACTTGAAAAACAATCCATTTTGGATGCACTGTTGTTGCTTTTTAAGTATTTTGATGTGTGTATAATGTGGAACTATTCAACATACAGCATTTAATCCTCACCAATTCTCTTTGATGTTATAAGGAGGGTAGCAGCCTGGAGTCCTTTTTGATTTTTAGACCAAAGATGATCACATATCCCTAATTACATTATAGTTTACAAACATGACCATATATTCTCATTCTGAAAGTACGAGCAGTGTTGTGCAGAGCTGCAGTGCAACATTTGGTATGAACCAAGTTGACAACTTAAATAACTGTTTATGTTAAGCTATCATGTTTACAATTTTAATATTACATAACACTAATAACACTAAATGTGTGTTTGCTTCACTTACTATCATCACAGAAACACACTGTCAAAATCAGTGACTAAAGTATTGCAAATAACTTTACATCTGTAAAATGCTCTTCCCTGTTTCTCAGCTTGACATTTATTTTGTTACAACATCTAAAATGAGCAGAAAATCTGACACTCTCTCCTATTTTAATGGGCCAGAATATCATTGATGCTTCCTGATGGCAGAGCCGGAGACAAACCTCACTAACACCAAGGCACTGTCTACTCTACACAGTAAAACAAACAATAATATGACACCAGAGCAAATGTATACTACATTAGACCACAAACCACAAGTGTATTATTGTGATTATACCCCCATTATCAGTGTTTATTCTTAGGTATGTAGATAAAGAGGTCAGAAAAACATTGCATCATCGGTTACAATCAAAGTCCAAAATCTAGCTGATGTTACAGGTTGTATTATTCCCATGGCTGCACACACTGCTCAATATTCTGGAGTGACTTCAGTTGAGCTGAATTTGGTTTATTTGCTGGTTTTAAACCTACGGGGTCCGCTTTTAGCTCTATAAATAACAGGATCAAATCTGCGTGCAGGAAATGAGAGACATTTTTCTCACTTGTAGCTATCTGAAAAAAGCTATCAGAAATAAAAGCACAGCATATGTTGTACTCTAAGGGAAAACTGCAACACCCTCTCGATGAAACAAGAGCCACAAAAGTTTTGATCAACATTGTAAGCAGTGTGGGGGCTGATCCTCCATCCTTCACTGTATCAACACAAGAAGCAGAACAGCCAGGGCTGCACTGGGTGAAAACATCCGTCAGACACAATGAGATGATGGGTTTAAAGCATCACTTCAGGAAAAAACACATTTGGTCGGTTTGGGTTTCCAACACCCCTCTGACCTGAGAGCACGATTCTGCCCCCGGGGGGGGGGGGGGGGGTCTATTGGGGTGTAGTATCAGAAAGCCACTTCTGTACGGTGTAACTACGGGCTGCGACGGTTCAGCCCCCCACAGACCCGCGTTTGGAGCTATTACAGAAGAGAAGGGGGGGTTATATCTTAACTACCTGGATACTCGCTCACGCTCTTACTTTCCCAAATCACCTCCCCTGATAAGCGTGTCTGCGGAGAACAGGTCCTCAGCTCCGCTCCACAGCGGGCCAACATGGCCAATTCGACGCCAGCGTTAGTTCAGAGGCGGGCAGTCCGGTCCAAACACGGAGTCCGCTCCGGGATTCGGCTCGGACAGCCGGAGTGACTCCACCGCAGCGCGCGAGAGCTGAGCCCCGGCGGAGCCGCCCCGGAGCGGCCGCCAAAACCCGGAGCGGAGCAGCCGGACTGCCCAGCCCGGGGAGTTTCTAGCTTAAACTACCCAAAGCTGAGTTACATAACAAACGGCTGAAGCTGCGCACAGCCCCGCACAACCGCGCACAGCCCCAAGCCTGGACTCAGAACTGACCTTTAGGAGCGGAGGCTCGGGGTTGTCTGTCGGGCCGAAGCTCTTGAGCTCTTCAAAGCAAGCGCCTCAGTCCATGACAGCACGCTTCCACACAGCGCTGATCCGAACCGCCCGCTCGAACACGCGGCCTTTCGACGGAGCACCGAGTCGAGCTCGCGTTTAATGGAGCCCGCAGGTGTGAAGTCGTTGTCGAACAGGCCCGGACAACTTTTAAAGCACCAAACGCGGAGCTGCCGAAGCTAGCGGGAGCCCCCGACGCCAGGCATCGTCGCCCTCCGCGCTATTATTCTTCGAATCCGCTCAGAACCGACCGACACGAGCCGCCGCTCCAACGCAGCGACGCCCAGCCTGCGCCACTCCGCACCCAGCCGAAAGCCAACCGCCCGGGCACGAAGCAGGGGATCCAGAGCCAGCCGGCCTCGCCTCGCCTGCCACTATTTGTATTTTCAGTTTAGCTGCCCGACGTTAAGCTACATCCGCGGCCCAAACCACACCGCGAGTCCGAGTCCACAACGAATCGGTTCACCGACGATTCACACTTCACCAGTCGTTGTCTGTCCGCGTGACGCGCGATTGACCTCGACGTTACGGATTAAAGAAACCCCCCAGTGTCCCCTAAATCCCTGCAAACCCCCAAACCCCACGCTCGAACTTCTCGACGCGAAACGCTGCCGATGAACACCGTTCGAATCAGACGGTTGATTCATTGAATCGGACGCTTCGAAGAACCGCTTTCACAATCGAATCACTAAAATCCCGCCTCTTTTCTCCGCAGGATTTCTTCGGTTGGTCGAATGTAAGTGTACGGGTCCCCGCGTAGCCCAAAACAGGCGGAACACAAAACAAGCGCTTTCGTGAAGACCGTGGGCAAACATGCCTCCAGCGAGCTTCCCGATGAGCGCGGCTTACACGTGCTGTTATGAAATAGTGCAAGCATTTAACCCCCTTTTAAAAGTCAGACTGGAGTTAAGTCCCGCCTGCAGTTTGGAGCCGTTCTCTGGTGTGCTGGAGTTTGCTGGAGCTGGAGCTGACCAGCTGAGCTCCTGACCAGTACAGGGTTTGTTTTTGTTTCAGTTTGATGGTTTTGATGGTCTCCAAGCACGATCAACCTAACCCAGTTAAACAGCAGTATGACCAAGCTTGACTGTGCAGGTTGACCAGCATGACCAAGTTGGACTGCCAGCATCACCCAAATTAAATGCAACACACCGACAATGCTGGTCAGGAGCTGGTTAACCAGATAGTTTACCAGTACAGGGTATGTTTTCCCATGGATGACCAGCTTTTCATCCTATAACCATCATCTGAAACCCACTACCATCAAAAACTGCCCTTGGGCTGGATATTTCATCCACTGGGTGATTCAGATCACAGTGTGTTGGGCTGACATTACCCGTTTAAGTGAATCAGATGGAATGAAACTGTGTGCATGGTATAACACATATCTTTAGCTTACTATAGTATAGATCGTCAACCTGAACAATGCAATAAAATATCACCTGATACTGTGATATACTGTGGCACTTAAATCATAAAGCTCATTATTGTATTCTGTATTGCTGTTTGCTGCTGTTTTCATGTACATTTGGATGACATTTTAAAGTAGACCTTTCCCATGGATTAAAATTGTACTGGACTGCATTTCAGTGACAGTGGAATGTCTTTCTTGTCAAGGGTTATCATTCATTTCTGTCTGGGAATTCTACTCTTACACTTCAGCATGCCGTAAAGCTGTGTAACAGATTGTGAGCATGTACTTGATTATGTAAATCGAAGTTGGCATGGTTGTAAAAAGGTCACATTGTAGAAATGTTCAGAATGTACACCGTCACTTTTATTTAAAATCAAAAATGTTTAGCTAAAAATCAATAATCCAGTGGCCCAACTGTCTAAATGTTGGCTATGTCATCAGATCATAGGTTCGGGAGTCCAAGAGAGCAAGATAGGCCTCACTGGGCAAATAGTATGGCTCTCTCAGTCCCTCACAAGGGATCAATAAAGTTTTATTCTATTCTATAAGTCAGGGTGATATTAATTTGTGTGGGCATTGTTTAGTTGACATTGCTGAATTAGTAATCAGTGTTCTCCTACAGTATTCAACATTTCATTAGCATACTCCCTCCCAGCACTGAAAGCATTGTTTAACGTGGGGCATCTGAAAAGGTGACGGTGAACTGTAAATTGCTGTAGTCTGATGTGAAAATTCTGAATTGAATACAATATTTTATGACCATTTTAATTCAATACAGATGAAGTGGACAATGATATTTTACCCTTGTATCATTATGATAAAATCCTGTTATTGTGATAATATCTTTCTAAGTATATTTTTTAATATCATCAGGACTTTAATACTACTATACTGTTGATATAACAATAGAATATATAATATCAATATATCACCCACATTTGTATATATATGTTCAGATTTATATGCTTACATATCCAGATAAACCAAAAAGTTGGGCCTGTCCAGTTAGAGGAGATTTAACAGACACTCATTTTGGACAGTCTTCCCCATCTCTTTAAGCTTCAGTTATTCACATTACTGAGAAATTCTGGCATTTAAAACATTCCAGAGCATTTCCATCTGTGAGTCGCTTCATAAAAAGAGTGAAGTTTGAATCCATGGCATCTGATTCTGTGTGTAAGACTCCAATGGTAACGTCTGTTTATTCCTTGAATATTTCTGTCTTTTATATCATAACATTACCCAATTTCACCTATGAATAATGCTATTTATCTATGATTAATATAATGTATATACATACCAATTAATGGATTTTATGAAGCTCATTCACAAAATATTTTATAATCATTAAGTGACATGGAGGTGACCTTCCAAAAGGCATTCTGAAATCTGAAGTAAACACAATGCTGTGACAATGTATGTAAGATAAAAAAGTGACATTTTAAATACAACATGTGATCATATGCCTAGTTACAGCTGACAACATACCACCACTAGAGCACTTGTATAGGCATCAGGGAACTGCATATTTATTTATTTGAGCAGTTACTGGGGGCTAATGCTGCGCCTCCAAAATTGAAGAAAAAAAGTAAAATTTGTACAATTTATAAAATTGTTTACGGTGACGGTAATTTTATATAGTAGTTTTATATATTTATTATTATTCCACTGAATTAACAAGCCTCACTGCAAAAACTTTATGCACGAATGTCCTGAAATGTGGTGCAAACAACAAATAAACCTAGCCTTAACAGCACTGGTTGGTTTATCATAGTTTATTGCATTCTGTATTTATTATGTTTTATGCATTTTTAACCAAACACATATAAATATCCTGTACTTAACATGTAAATATTTGGACACATCTCATCTATAATAATACAATAATTATACTATAGTAATATTATTAATCTCACATTTGACTGGCTAGATTTTAGGCCCAGTATTGTCTAATCAAACAATACCACTGCAACATTTGCACAGAAATCAGAGGGCTGGGGGCTAGTAGCTTTCAAGGGAGGGTCCACATGTAGCTATGCTATATATGAAGTTATGTACGGTTACTTTAATAGTGCGCGACGTGGGAAAAGGCTACTTTACCCGAGAAGGGAAAAAAGCCCTTAACTTTGAATGGAAGTCACTGTAAAACACAAATTACAGCATTTTTTAGGGTTCGAAACATGGAGAAACTAAAAATGGACAATAAAGGAAATGCATGGTTTTCATTGGACAGCTCCAAAAAATCTGTTGCATATTTTGCATACTGGCTCCAGTATTGTAGTGCATTGCATACGGGTGTATTCTGTACCAAACAGCCCTTTGTAGAGCCTGGGGTTTTATTTTGACACACTGATCAACCCTTTGAGTAAAGAGTCTAAAAGCCCAGTGTGGTGGGCTGAGTCTCTGAGGGTGGAAAGGTAAATCCAGGTGCTCAGGTGGGGGGTGGGAGAGTTTTATAACAGGAAAATCCTGCTCGTGACCCCCAGGAACAATAGAACCAGCACATTGGGGCCGTGCTCTGGTGGGCTGCCCGCGTTCTGCTCGGCCCCTCGGAGCGGAGCTGTGGTGCGCGGCTTGGCCACCAGGGGGCGAGCTGAGCTTAGTCTCGAGTTGCGCCATTTCGTGGTGGTAAATGCCACCAGATGGCAGTTTAGGATTGCTTCTCTCCTGAAAGGCGCGGTTCCGCTTCAGGTCTAAATTACAATATAAAACATAAAGTATTGTGGCATTAAATTGGAGCAATTATCGCCCGGGTGCGCTGTGGAGACTCTTTGGGCGGGCGAAGGGTGAGTTTGCGTGAGTTTTGAACAATCCTTAAATCTTTCGCGGACACGCTCGCTGAGCTAACCAGTTCGTATCAAAGATGGAGGACGCGCAGAGAGCGCCAGTGGACGGATGGGGGATGGGAGGCTGTGCGCGGCAGACAGCCGGCCCCCCGCACGCTCACGGAGGCAGCGCCATGGCCGAGCTCCGCCGCCGCGCCGGGGGCCGCGGTGATGGTGCTGCTGCTGCTGGGGTGTTTGGGTGGTGTTTGTTTGGGTGGTGTTGGGCGGAGAGCGCGCGCACTAACCGCCCCCTCTCTGCCTCACTATTGTGATTGTGGGCGCTTGTGCTAAGCTAACGCTTGCAGATGTATTGATTGGCTTTGGTTTGGCGCCGTTTCTGCTCTGGTGTTGGAGCTGGAGCGTTGAGGGGCTTGTATGTTCCACCTTCACCCCCTTCTACCCTTTCCCCCCTCCCCGGGCTCGCTTCTGCCCCCCCGAGCCGCGCTGGCCGTACCGTTAGTTCGCTAAGCTAACGGGCTTTTCAGGACTTTTCTCCTCAGCTCCAGCCTCCTGAGCCTCCTGTCCCTCCAGACCCTCCAGCCCGCCAGCCTCACCGGCACACCCGCTGCTGGTGGACGTGGCGGTGGACTGGGAGTGCTGGGAAGCCGCGTTTGAGTGCAGCCCACCTGCCTTTAGCTCTTTGCCCTTCCTGACTGAACCTCTCTGGCGCCAAATTTCAGCGCGTAAACACTTCTCCAGGCTGTGAGGAGGAGCAGGAGGAGGAGCAGGGGTTCGGAGCCGGACAGCGTCCTCCACGGCGCCGCGGAGCCGCTTTGGAAAGTTGGAGCAGCTTATCACAAACTTGGCTGATGTTGTTTTCGGTGGGGCTGCGGGTCCCAGCGCGTTACCGTGGAAACGCGTGTTGATTGTGTGGGATCCGCGCTGACCAGCACTGCTGACCAACTTCACAGGACTTTACCCAACTTTACACACTCCAGGTGTTCGCACTGGCCGCAGCACTTCACAGAAGAGGTCGTGATGGTGTTCGGCTTTCTGAGTACAGCTTGGAGATCCACATCCAGAAAGTTGAAGTGTGGCCCAGGAGTTGGTTCCCACTCTGTGGGTGGTCTGCTGTGGCATTCCCAGTCATTCAGAGAGTCCAGTACCAATCCTGGGCCGGATGTGTACTTTCTGGACCAGGATCTCCAACCTTCTGTGTTTTACCTTCGTAGAGGTTCTTGTCATATTTCGTTCTTGAGCTGTCAGCAGGTCCAGTGTGTATGCATAAGCCCACACTAATAAAAATCTCACTGATATTCAATGAAAGCGCTGTGTCAAACCTGCATAATGACCTAATTTTGTGTAAATAAAGTAAAAAGTCAGACCTATCACTTTTTGCTTTCTCCTGGAAGTTGCAATCTGAGATGCATGTTTTTCATCCAATACTTGCTTTTGTTGTTGGACTGTGAATGAAATATGGGAGTGTTTGACACACACTGAAGAAATCTCTGTTTCCCTACAGTTATAGCAGGGTTTCTCAACCTGTGTGCCATCAAGCAATCTGTAGTGGTCCGCAGGCCTGTCCTCTGGGCAGTAGGCCCGATTCATAAATTGAGCCCTGATTTCAGTCGAGTTATGTTTTTCTTGTGCATTGTAGTTATAAATGTCATGAGGTGGAAAAGGTTGAGAAACCTGGTTTAGGGAAGAGTCCGTGTACATCCACCGTGCTCTGTATACTGCTCAGCACACTCCCTATGATAACTTGCTCATGTTTGTGCGCTTTGTTGTTTAGACCCACACTTGGACAATTTTTATTATTTATTTATTATTTATTATAAAATTTATTATTATTATTTTTGAATAAAAGGTTCAAGAATATGGTGATTTGTCAGTGCTTTGTAAGGGGTTAAACAGGGGTTAATCCTCATGTTAAGGGTGAACGTGGTGGTTGCTAGAGATGGACAAAGGTTTGTATCTTGGGAAATCATCTACCAGCAGAGTGCTGTTGAATTTCCCAAAAGCCATCACGTCCATGCCAAAACCAATACCAATAATCGTCCTGACTACAGAAGGTCTGTATTAGGCTTAAGCTGGTTCACTGTTGAAATCCATAAGAGTGCAGTCTCAGATTTGGGCCACCACACAGGGGTGGAACAGTCTGATTGACAGGATTCATTAAAAGGAAATAATAGCCTTTCGTGTGACACACAAGCCCTCTCTTCCCTTGGAGGAGAAAGACTGATGGCGTCCACTGGGATGCTTTGCAAAGCTGTTTTTCTTAGCTGCATAATTTTAAGATGGTAATCAAGACAGTAATAAAATATCTTCATTTCACTCTGGGCCAGTTTCATAGACTCAGAGTAAATGTGATCTTAGACTAAAATGGACTTGCAGATGGTGGTTCACCATCAGCATTGCCTTTTAGCCCAGAATTAGACTTAATCCATATCTAGGAAACCAGCTCTGCGAGTTTTGTTTATGTTTAGTCTTATCTAGTGAAGTTGAGCTAGTGATGGGATATTCACTCAAACAAAATCAAGATGCCCCCATACGTCTGTGTCTGTTTCAGTCTTCATTTATTTGTAATTCTTTGCACAACTAACATACGAGTGAATGCAATGTTTTTTAGGAAGTCTACATCAGCTAAAAATAGCTTACAGCAGAGCTTTGTAGCAGTAAGCAGACTGAGTCTTCTTACGTTGTTTAGGTAGGCTATGTACAGTACATTTCATTAGCATAATGAGTTATGCAGGCTAAAGAGCACTGTGTTATCAGACTTCTTAGAGGAAGAGTGTCAGTCTGGGCTGTTGTGATGCCTTTTAAGAAATGCCAGGTTTAATAATGAATTAAATGAAATACTGAATTCAAATGAGACGTGATCTTTGTCTGTGGTTTATGGTACTTTGGAGTATCTGTAATTTATTTGCTTAAATATGAACATACAGTTATATTTAGAATGGCTTCACCTTCTGTCTGATTCAGATCTGAATTTCACACATGGAAAACATTGAAGGCAGGCATGAATTAAATGCTTTCACTTTTGTTACAGTACTCACCTTTGTAGCTCTATTAAAGGATGTGGGGTTGCAGGCCAGTGTACAGTACAATACTGTGTGTACACAAATTATATAAAACAAAACCCTTAAGTGAAGAAAGTCCCTGTCCTTACTTGCATCCTTGAGGCTGAAATTGAATTTCATATGCAGCTGCATCTCTGTCCTTGGCTCTGGCCCTCTGGGAGCACAGTGAAGAGTAAATACTTTAATTAGAGCACAATGCGAGACTAGGCATAGTGCACCTACTTTTGTCATTCATCACAGACATGTTTGCATCTGTGCTTTGTGGACACTGTTTCTTTCTCTGGCTGAACAGCTAGTCTACTGTAAAATTCAAAGGGACATAAGCAAGGAAACAGAAGCTTCATCATTTGGTTACTTCTGACAAGATGGTCTTTATAGATTGTGCACACAGTGGATGCTGCAGCAGTGTTTCTTCACCATTGAGAGATGGTTGCTAATGGCCTTCTTGAGAGGTTATTCTATAATGAGCCATGTTTCTTATGTAATCGTTTCATTATTAATCAGTTTACTGTAGTAATAATGTCCCGTTCACAAGTACAGTCTTTTTTTTTTTTTTTTTTTTTTGGTGAGATATTCAGATGCATGACATGTATTCCGCAAGGCTGGTGTTGCCATGGCAACATCTTCACCGTTGGTCAGATGCTCCCCGTCTGGATTTTCATTGGCCGCGCCACCCGGGATCAATGAAAGCGGCTTGACGGCCACATGAATAGGGAGCACTGTATGCTCCGCCTTTTGTGGTGACTGAATATTTTAAATGACACGCATTCCGACATTGATGTTTAAACCGGTTTCGGTCGTTAAAAGTGCTGAGTGTCACAGCCCAAGGATGTAGAGGTGCACTTAGTAACAGGCTTGTCTTTTACCTCTCAGTAGCTTTTTGCAGAACAGGGCAGGCGTTTGATATGTGCAGTACACATAACCAGTCAAATGGAGTGCATTGTGCAGCTTTTTTGCTGTATCATGTTGCAGGACTGCACTGTCATAAAGATTCGGTTGAGAGAGGTTATGCAGCTCGTTTATTTTCCTGGTAGTGTAATCATAGCTAATTTGCATGCTCTTGTGTGCTGATCTTCTATGTTATGATGTACAGCTGAGTGGTCAAGTCAGTGTTTAAGATCTAGGCCGTACAGCAGCAATTTTAAAGCTCTTCAGTGAGTAGGGACTCTAAGAGTGATTATTCACGGTGCTGGAAAGCATTAAACACAAAATGGCCATTAATCTGTTGGTATTGCAGCTCCTTTTGGTGCAGAGAGTTTAATAGCTTGGATGGGTATTTATCTGATGTTTGACTTTTGACGTTTGTTTGCGTGTCTTCGTTCAGGGGGTTTGCACAATATAAAACAACTGTCTCTGCTTTAAGGCTGTTTATATATAGTTTTGATCGGTCTGATATTGCTGTTTTACGTTCCATTGTACTTCATAAACAAACTCACTTCGAAACTGTGACTTTCATTCAGTCAGCCAACTGTGCTGCTCTGACACAAGCCCACCTAGCTAGGAGGGTTTTGATTTCCCAGCAAGGTCCGTAAAGCGTACACCATGGGTATCTTTCTCATTACAGCTTCCTCTACATAAACACACTAGCACTCTGCTCATGCGCACACTATTGAGTTCCTACTCCCTACAAGCACGCCCCATTCGATGCATGTATGAGTGTGTTACGTGATCTGAAATATCTTTAACACATTCTAGATGGTTAGTTTAGTCTACAGAGATGTTAAATATTAGTGGTCAGCCCATGGTTGAATAGTCCTGTGTTTTGTGTTTGTGGTTACCTGATCCTCTGATGATATCTAGCTAGTGAGGCACACAGTACCAGTATTATAGGCCAGTTCTAACTGTTTGTTCAGATGTGGACATTCATGTTTGATTTTGAGCTTTTCATCCAGAGTGGGATTTTATAGAGCCCTGAAGTACACTAACAAACTGAACATTTCATTAGAAGAGCATCATTAGTCCTGATTAATTGGAGTGCAGCTTTTTTAACTTTATGTAACTTGATTTTAATATCACCCAGCCCTGTTGGTCCACATGGTCTAGTGTGATGGAAGTACATTTTCATTATTAACTTTCCCACCATAGGGATGTGAAACCCAGTGTCAGACTTGTAAGCAAGGAAGCATTCAGGACTTTGTCAAAGCATTTGACTCCTAAGTCCTCTGCTTTCTAGACTTTAAAGTTATTCCTACTTTATATATCATTTTATTGAACACTCTTATTTCATTACTAAATTAAATGAATTAAATTAAAGGACTGCAAAGCAGATATTCACCCAACTCAGTATTGACATTTTTCATAAACAACTCAAATTCCAAAAGTGTGGATTAGTGAAATGTTTCCACTTCAAGTTCACTAATGTACACCTGAGGTAATGGTACAGGCTGCGTTGGCTTTTCAGAACCTAATCTTTCAGTGGAGCACAGCTGATGAGCTCTTACATTTGCAGGTTTTCCAACAGCCACTCCAGGTTTAATTTCCCAGTATTCTGGAATGTGTCATCTGTATGTGTTTTTTATTATTATTATTATTTATTTATTTATTTATTTATTTTATTTTTTTTCATTTAATTCCATTTGCTCTGATTTTTGGGGAATTGTGTGCCAGTTATCCAATATTTTTAATGTGCATGTCTACTGATGCCCAAATGTAGCCATTCATAAAACGCAGAAGCTCATACTTGATCCACTTGGATTAGTGTTCTGCAGCATAACTTTTATTTCTCTGGGGTTATGAAGCCAGTAGACTAAATGCAGATAGAGCAGCCCCCTGCCACATATCTGCTCTTCTGGAACTCAGTAATTACACCATTAAATGTAGTTTTAGAATATCAGCCAAAGCTGTTTATTTGCTACTGAATCTGATATGCTTCCAATATCATTTTGCCTCCCTACATTTTTCATTGAGGAACCATTTTCCTGTTGTGGAATTTGATGCTGCTTCTAAAGTTTAGTTTAAAGGAGAACATTCTATTTGGTTTTCTGTATCCGAGTTGTCTCCATTCTTACATCTTTAAGGCTTGCAAACTTGTGTGTCTTTTGAGTCTCGCTGGCATGTGGGCTCCTGATTGCACTGATGCTCAGAGACTGATTTTGATCTATAATGCATTGAGCTTGGCAGCAAACCTGTGTCTCTTTCTCTGTCTTAGGGCAATTGCCAAGCAAATTTGAGTGTCGCACAGATCATTAGAGAGGTGCTTAATGCGAGATTGTGTTAGCAGAGAAATCGAAGAGATGAGTAACATTAACATCCAGTGAAAGGGATACTTATCCGCTCTAATTAGCACTGCCTTTTGGAATATTGAACTCTTGAACTGTATTCAGCGTGTTCTACATTTGCCACAACTCCAGTCACTTTTCTGTGTGTCTATATTAATATATACAAGCTCTTTCAGACAAAAGCAAGGTAGTGTTTGTTGGCCTCTCTTGGTTTTTCCCCAGAGAGTGTAATATTCTGGTGAATTACAGGATATTTATTCCTTGGTTTTGGCCAGATGTGTGTGTGTGTGTGTCTGTGTGTTTGAGGGGGAGGGGGTGGCTTTAAGGAGTAGAGTACTATTTTCATTGTAGGGTTTTTGTGTATACCAACCTTTTGTACTAGAGTGTCTTCCGACGGGCAACTTTGTATATTATCAAGCAAAATTAATTCTAAAATGTGTGAATTGCTGTTAATCCACACCCAGCTTCTAAATCACGCTGGCTACTTTCCTTGAAGTGCCCATAATGAGACAATTTGGTTCTTTCATGGGCCAGTCCCAACTCTTTCTGATCTCATTTGATTTGGATTGCCCAGTTGTTCATCAAGACTGATTTGTTGCAAATAGAGTGGCCAAAAACTCTCCTTGTCCAGTGTTTGTAATCGAGTTTAAAGACCAATGTATTAATGAATTAGTTTGTTCTTGTCTATGATTTATGTTGTCATACATTGTATAATAAAAAAGACACTGAATAAATACAGTCATAAATAAATTTTGGGTGTTCCATTGCAGTAAGCATAACACCAGTTTGTACACCATGCAAAGACCTCAATATCTGTAATTGCAGTGACTCTCACAGGGCTTTTGAATAGTCAGCCCCATTTCCAAGAGTCCAGGAGTTCCTTAGTAATATTGTGGAATGTGTCTCCATGCTTGTTACCATCTTCAGGCAAAGCAGACCAATGGATAGAAGCAACAGTGTTTTATTGTTCTTGTGATTGTATGGTTTTCTGAGCATGTTAAGGTTATCATCAGTACTTTTAATTCCAGAGACTATGATTAATTAAGCCCCTTCAGTTCAGTTGTCCTGAACATTGTATTTAGTTTGTTTTATATGTTCTAAAAAAAAGTGATATTCATCATTCATGAGGGTGCTCTTTTTTTTTTTTTTTTTTTTTTTTTTTTTTTTTTTTTTTTTTTTTTTTGTGGTTTTCTCCATTTTGCCCAACCCCCAGACAGTAGTACGCTCTGGTGTGCATACCTAGGTTATGTGGTTAATGTTTTAGGAATGTTTAAAGGAGTGATTTTAACATGAGCTATATGGGTGAAGGCTGTTTTGATGTCATGTCACAGGTGGAGCTACTGAACGTTAATTGCCTTATTAGTTGCTGAAGCACCACAAAAAAATACATTGAAAAAGTAGAAAAAAAAGAAAAAAAAAAAGAAATGCAGTAGTAAGTGTCATTTTTCCCCCTTTGCCACCTTTTGTGTGTGTGTGTGTGTGTGTGTGTGTGTGTGTGTGTGTGTGTGTGTGTGTGTGTGACCATGAACGCCCGCTGAAGTGCTTATTTTCACTCTGACCTCGGCAGCAGAAAGTAGCAGTAGTAATGTTTGATTTTGCTGAGCTGTTGGAGCCATTCTTTCTTATTTTAAAGAAAATGTCAGGCTACATAATTGGTTATCACAGAAACCCAGTAGTATAAAGACACACTCAGCCAGGATTCAGACTTTTAAGAGATGTTAAATATATATCTTTAATCTCTCATAGTCCTGATGCTCACTCAGTGTAGCTACTACACCCTGAAAGAATGTCTTACAGACCTCCAACACCTCGGCTGAAGCGAGTACTCCAGCTTGGCACCTTCGTTATGTCAAGGGATGAAGTCATGTTACTGATTAGCAAAGTCAATCCCACAGAGTATTCCTAAATCGCAACTGGAACCAGTAATGTTATCTGTCCACATTGATTATGATAAGCAATTGTGTGTGTGTGTGTGTGTGTGTGTGTGTGTGTGTGTGTGTGTGTGTGTGTGTGTGTGTGTGTGGATGAAAAGCATACAAATATGTTCTAATTCAGATAATTAAATATGTGGTTAAAGACTCTTCCTTCAAAATAACTGGTTCTCATTTTCAGAATGTTATGTTGTTCACCCAGTTTGTAGTTGGACGTATAGGTGAAGTGATGTACTGGGGAGCAGGATTTCATCTGTATTAAATTTCATATTATTAAATTATTTATAGCATGAAGTTGCTGTGAGTTCACTCCTTTTTTAATATAAATAAGTATGAATTGAAAAAACCTGTAGATAACTTGGCTCAGACTAATCAGATGTACTTGGCAGCAGTGCTGTGTGATTGAACTTAATCAGTATCAACACATAGTTCTGTGTCTGTGAAAGGAAAGGAAAGACTGCTTCTTTAGGCTGTTTATTTGTATATGTAGTTAAAGTTCTTTATGGAAAATTGTTGACAATATGTAGGGCCATAAAAAGTCTGCCATGACTCATTTTAATGTCTTTAAAGGGGAAAACTATATTAAATGTTAATCCCTAAAAATCTGGACAAGATGGCTGCAGAGCTTTCAGAGGTTCTTCAATTTGAGTCTGTGGTTCCTCCACAGTTCCTCAAGGATCCAATATGCATACATGAACATACTCAAATAGAATTAAATCCAAAATGAGTTTACAGGCAACTTGGGACACTGTAATTTTTGGGAACACTCCGGGATCATGAGTGTTTTGGGCTAGGTTTCCAAAAGCCCATGTCAGGTTTGTGTTAACTTTTACACGTAAGTGAACATTCCATTCTCTACCACTATCACTGTAAAAGACTGGGATCATGTACGTATTTTTATTGTTGATGCAGGAGCCCGTGATGAGTTGTTGGAAAGGTCATTTGTCTAGCCCATTTGAGGGTAGTATCACCTTCCAGTTAGAGTCCACCACGCTGTAGATCTTCATAAGCTCTCCTGAAACTGAGCTACATTTGAACTGTGTAAACACAGTGCACACTTCAGCAGAATGAACATACAGACCATGCCATGGACTGTCTGCTTGTTAAATAATGTGTTTGTGCTTGTTTGAGTTTTGATCCGATTGTTGAGTTGATTGAGGATCACATTATCAGTCAGCTGCGCACTCTGTATACTGTGCTTGCGAAAGCCCAGCCTGCCTGGTTGGCCATATATTCCAGTCTAGAGGGGGTGGGGGGAGGGGAGCACAGGATCGAGCAGAGCATATGGGGATTTTATTCGCTATTTATATGCCATCTTTTTCTGCTTGTAGTTAAACATGTACTTTTGACTGCCTGTTGTGACATTTACCCATCAGGACTACCCAGGCGCACACAGTCATGTCACACAAGCAGTGATTACTGATCGCTAGAGAGAGAAGCACAAATGGGTCTGCGCTCTCATTATCCAGAGAAACGCTGGTCTCCGCTCACTCCTCTGGAGGTGGAGAGCCACCTAGTGTCAGTTAAACACTGACCCCAGACAGAGGTGCATGCAAGTCTGTGCCTAGGTTGGTGTGCAAACTTGACATTCTCCCCTTATTCTCTCGAATCGCACAGAAATGAGCAGCTCTGGATTCAGTGTAAATCCACTCTCATTCCACCATTTCACAAAAAGGCACTGATTCGGCGTAGGGCCCTCTTGGTTTGGTTGGGCCATCTGTTTCCACAGCAACAGTGAAAGACCATGCTCAGTCTGCCCCCTACTGTCAGCCCAGGTCTTCTCACAGAGAAATCACTGCATTCCACAAGAGACAATAACCAATGAGGGAATATTTTCCCAAAAATGTGCTAATGAATCATTAACCTAGT
The DNA here is from genome assembly GCA_034509495.1 of Acestrorhynchus altus. Lineage (NCBI taxonomy): Eukaryota > Metazoa > Chordata > Actinopteri > Characiformes > Acestrorhynchidae > Acestrorhynchus > Acestrorhynchus altus. Next base: position 12,357,831 of record CM067503.1, on the reverse strand, counting down.
TTTGCTGTATGCTGAATTTATCTTTAATGATCTTCAGCCTTTTGCTGCCTTTGGACAAAAACTTGTGGCTTGCACTGCCCCCAGTGGCTGCGAGCTGTTTTTGCAGTGCTCTCATAATTGACTGCTTTCAGACTTTGTTTGCTGCTTTGCTTTGTAAAAAGTAATCCTCAAAATAGCTAAAATCAAAATGGTTATTGTACAGCTTGTTGGAGGCTGTTTTACAAAGTGTGTTTTTTGTAGGTTTGCATCTGAAAATTAAGACTTAAAAAAAAGTTATTCACTGTTTAAGCATATTATTAAATATTTGTTATTGTGTACAAGAATTTAACTCATGTAAACTTCTCCTTGATAAAATCAGCCAAATGTAAATCTAAATGTACAATATCAATTTCTGTGCTCTCCCCGTGTAACAGTATGAATTGTAAAATATTGCACAAAGTTGGAAACTTGTTTTGAAAACCATCTTAAACCAGTACAGTTTGGACAATCTGATGTATGTATTAATGGATGTATGAGACAATCCGTAGCATGGATAATACAAAATATGTATATATTCACAAAAAGAAATTTTGTTTTTATAACCTGAGGATTTCATTGTTCATTTGTTCGAAACTTGGCATCTAACCAGCTTTTGAGTTCAAATGAAAGTGTGTGTGTGTGTCTGTGTGTGTGTGTCTGTGTGTGTGTGTAATTTTTAAAATTCTAAATGGAGCATTCTGATTTTCAGATTGTCTTTATTTATTAAGAATGTATTTTTATAATAATGATCTCACTGATTTTTGTCATATACTACTTCATCGTTGCAGTTCTTTACATGACCAGATGGTGCTCCTAAAGTGTTCCTGAGGAACCAATCTGTTTAAAATGCATCAGAAAACAAATCGATTTTATATATTTTTCAGCTGTATTTATATGCTCTTCGTCTTCAGTCAAGTTAAATTGGTGATCAGGCCCCATTGCTGTGTTTTTCAGGTTCTGTGACCTGAGTGAATGGAGGTGTTCACTGCCTGTTCTGTCTGAATCATCTTACTGGACACCAGGAGAAGCAGGAGGCTGTCTAACACTCTTGCTCCTGCTCTGGATAAAGTGTCTACGATAAAAAGCCTTTGTCCAAATACAGAGTCAGAATGATTAACTCAGAGTTTCCTGTTTTACAGTGAGTAAAACGGTTCCATTTCTTTTTAATGGCCTTGTTTGACACAAAAGTGACCTTCAGTTGATGTATGTTGTTTGCTGCTGATGTAGAAGTTCATTGAGTTTGTAGTTTTCATCTCAAGTCTGTCTGTTTGTAGGGACTCATCTAATGAGTCTGGGCAGGGAGACACGGTGAGTCTGAGCCTGAGTGTCAGTGAGCTGGAGGACACAGGAGATGGAAAAGGCAAGAAGAAGAGAGGAAGGCCGGGGAGACAGGTATGATGATTGTGCAGATTTATAGTTATTAGTGTAAAGTATTCCTTTAATAAAGTAAAACGATGGCATGATATAAGCTTCAGTTTAGTGCAGTTTTGCTTTCTCTAATACTTTTCTACATTGAAATACTTCCAGTCTTCCAAAAGCTCTGATTTGCTCATTTAATCAGCAGACATCCAATAAGAAGGCTCGCAAGTCTCCGGTTGACAAAGGGGGAAGGAGGCCAAATGGCATGGCCCAACAGAATGGAGAAGGAGGAGACCCCAGCACACTGTTTGAGGTGGTCAAACTAGGCAAGAGTGCCATGCAGGTAATTCTGATCTCCATCCAATTCCACACAAAACTGCAGGTTTTGACTAAACAGTCTGTAATTACAGAATTAAAATATTATACTAGTTCATAATAAATTACAATTATGTTTGCACTTTACACCAACAGGTTTGTATGCTGTAAACTTTTGCTTTTATTATTGATGAATAAATTACTGAATTAACTAAAATGATCTAAACAAGTACTTTCAAAAATATTTCAGAATATAAATGTTTTCGGTTCACAGTACCTAGTTTTTATTGAAATTTTTGATTTTCAAGTCCAAAATTGAAGCCTGCAGCTGAGCTGAGCCATTAATTGTTTTTTCAATTAATTAAATAAATGCTTTACAAATAACGTGATTATTCATTTTTAAGGCTATTTTATCTGCTCAATATGTCTTTTTTTTGTGATTCTTTTCAGTCAGTTGTTGATGACTGGATTGAATCGTACAAGCAGGACAGAGATATGGCTCTTTTGGATCTTATCAACTTCTTTATTCAGTGCTCGGGGTGTAAAGGTAAGTTGGATGATGCTAATTTGTGGTAGATATTGTGATTTGAGTGTTCTCTAAACAGGTGTTTCTCAGCCATGTTCTTGGAGGCACCCCTACTCTGCCTTTTTTAGGACTGTCCCTGCTCCACCACACCTGATTCAACGAATAAGTTAAATACCAAGCTCTTCAGAGTTGCAGGGAGTGTATTAAAGCTAAAGCATGCAGGGCAGGGGTGCATCCAGAACCAGTGATGACCCATATTTTCCTGAAGATCTTGGCCACGTTTCATTATTTTGGATTTAACTGAGCCATGTTTCACAATCACTTAATGTGTGTGTGGTCCGTTTTCTACTGTCAGTTTGAATATCAGTTGATGCTCTTTTATATTTTGGGTCCATTTCTTGATATTGGTGCTTTGTTCATTGCAGGTACTGTCAGAATTGAAATGTTCAGAAACATGCAGAATGCAGAAATTATAAGGAAGATGACTGAGGAGTTTGATGAGGTATGTTGTCATCTTCAGCATGTGCTGAAGACAGTTTGTGTTTACATTTGCAGTATGTACTTTGCTGAATCCTGTTACCACACCCATTTCAAGGTCACTGGAACCAGACACCTTCTGTTTTTCAAAAACAGAAACTTTTAAACAGTCATGCCACAATTCTGCAAACACTAAAATATGTGGATTATATTGGCGTTTTTTTTTTCTCTCCATATAAAATAACAAATGTTCTACAGGTTCTACATTATTTTCCATAGGTTTTAAAGCACTTTTCCCATTTACTGAATTGTAATGTATTGTGAACTGTAATACAGGGGTTGGACAATTTTGCTCAAAATATTGCAATGCACACAACCAGAGTTCAAAAGAGGACAAATTGTTGGTGCATGTCTTGCTGGCGCATCTATGACCAAGACAGCAAGTCTTTGTGATGTATCAAGAGCCACGGTATCCAAGGTAATGTCAGCACCACCAAGAAGTACCGACCAAATCCAACAGGATTAACTGTGGATGCAAGAGGAAGCTGTCTGCAAGGGATGTTCGGATGTTAACCCGGATTGTATCCAAAAAATGTAATTCCCAAGACGAATTGACGCTGTATTGGCTGCAAAAGGAGGCCCTAGTACACCGTACTAATAAATTATTGTGGTCTAAAACCAGGTGTTTCAGTTTCATTGTCCAACCCCTGTGCATTCTCTATAAACATGGCAGACTTTAGTTTTTTCCAAAATGTTGAATTAAGCAGATCTGCTGTAAGTGTGCATTCAAATGTGTTGTATGTGTGTGTGTGGATATCTGTCCCTGGTTTGATAAACTTGGAAATACTTTAGGGGAGATTGATACAGTGTTTTGTTTGTTGTTGATTCCTCTGGTTTTATTATACAGTGTGTTCCATTTAAAGCCTGGGATGCATCAGTGACAAGTTGTTGTGTTTCAGGATAGTGGCGATTACCCACTCACAATAGCCGGCCCACAGTGGAAAAAATTCCGCTACAACTTCTGCGAATTTATCGGTGTCCTGATCCGTCAGTGTCAGTACAGCATCATCTATGATGAGTACATGATGGACACAGTCATTTCCCTCCTCACTGGCCTTTCAGACTCACAGGTCCGAGCCTTCAGACACACCAGCACACTGGCAGGTAAAGCCTTCACATCGGACATAAAATATTTAAAAAATGATTACCTCAATGAAACAGTGAGGTTTGAGTAACTCTGGGTGTGATAATGTTGGCTTTAGTATTATATGAACAGAATATACAAAATTTAAAGTTCTCTGTAACTTTGTTTCCTTTAATATTGGAATTAGTACTGTTTGTTTTCCCCTTTTTTGTAATGGTTTGTTTGACTGTTCTGCCAGCTATGAAGCTGATGACAGCCCTAGTCAACGTAGCACTGAACCTGAGTATCAACCAGGACAACACACAAAGACAGTACGAAGCTGAGCGCAACAAGGTCGCTGGGAAGAGAGCCACAGACAAGCTGGAACTGCTGCTGGAGAAGAGAAAAGAGGTGCAACATTTCTTCTAATTCCCAGCCAGTTTTGTACGCCTCTATCAAATAGGGTATTTTATTATATTATTTTATGTGTTCCAGCTCCAAGAGAACCAAGATGAGATTGAGAACATGATGAACTCCATCTTCAAGGGTATTTTCGTTCACCGTTACAGGTATGTCTCAGATTCTGCTGCAGTAATGCTTCTGCATAATACTTCGCAAAATGACTGTAAATTGTAAAAAAAAGGTGTTTCAAATAGTTCTTTGAGAAATGCTAGAGGAGAACCACTTTTGATTCCATAAAGAACTATGTTTGTAATGGACATGTGCGAGTATTAAGGACCTTTAAAAATGTCTGGTTCTTCTGTGGTATTTCTCACAGAACTGTTTGCGGCCTTTTTTAAAATGAATTCTAATTCTAATTGTAATGTTGTCCTTTACTTATTTTCAGAGACGCTATTGCTGAGATCAGAGCTATTTGCATTGAAGAGATTGGTGTGTGGATGAAGCTGTACAGTGATGCCTTTCTTAATGACAGCTATTTGAAGTATGTGGGCTGGACGTTGCATGATCGGGTGAGTGTACCAACAACCTTAAAACTTTCAGGCTCAAAAGTCAAATGATTATAATGATTATCTGTCTGAATCAGTATCCATAGAAACAAATGTGAATAAACTGGTAAATAGGTAAACTGAAAATCATGTAGTTGGCATCCATTATTTTAAGGATGTTGAAAGTGCTACTACAAGTCAATGTTTGATTGGGCCCTAACTTTTGTCCTTACAGCAAGGAGAAGTTCGCCTTAAGTGCCTCAAAGCACTTCAGACACTGTACACCAACAGAGGGCTCTTCCCTAAGCTAGAACTTTTCACCAATCGTTTTAAGGTCAGTGACATGCCAAGGGCATCAACATTAAATATTTTTGTGTTTTGAAGCCATTATTAGCTTTCAATTCTTTTCTATAAGTTTGTTTTGTTTTCTTTTTTTTTCAGGACCGAATTGTGTCTATGACACTAGATAAAGAGTACGATGTGGCAGTGGAGGCCATCCGGCTAGTGACTCTGATACTGCAGTGAGTACTGTACCCCCTCCTTTAGTGTATCTGTCTGTCACCATCAGTCCTTCACCTGTGTTTTGGTCTGTGTGCTGCAGTGGCAGCGAGGATGCCCTCTCTAATGAAGACTGTGAAAACGTCTACCACCTGGTCTACTCCGCCCATAGGCCTGTGGCAGTGGCAGCTGGAGAGTTCCTGCACAGGAAGTGAGTGAAATGAGATAATTGGTCATTGGTTGAATAGTTTAGCTGCTCATCACCACTGCTAAAACACTGGAGCCTGTCATTGATTACCAGTTGGGTAAATGCAGCCCCACAAAATCATTGGGAAGCACATTTGTTCTGTAATTAGTCATTGACTTTGCTTGTCTGCAGGCTGTTCAGTAGACACGACCCCCAGGCAGAGGAGGCTCTCGCTAAGAGGCGGGGCAGGAATAGCCCTAATGGCAACCTCATCAGGATGCTGGTGCTTTTCTTTCTAGAAAGTGAGGTGAGTAAGACAAAGAGTGAAATACATTCAGGTGCTACACACTGATGTTAAAAATGTCAGACAAGTTATTGCATTAGTGCCAAGGCAGCTGATTCTGGTCCCTGAAGAGTTGAGGTTTCATATTTACACCTTGTTAAAAGGCTTTGATGTAACTGGATCGGATGTGTTATGCCTCATTCATATTACGGGTTTCATACAGTTATATAGTTTTCTTTTTTACATGATCAGTTTTTAGTGTGAAAACACCCTGAACCACCTCTGTGGTGCACTACTACGATTCCATACTGAAAAGGGACTCTTTTCGTTCACTTGTAACAATGGTGGAACCTCTTTTGTGCTATGTAGGAACCTTTTAAAAATAAAAATAATAAAAATAATTTGAAATTTAGTAGCAGAAACAATCATAGTTGTGACAATAATTCACTTGGAGTAGCACTCCATGTCTGAAAAGGTCAGTTGTACTGCTTTGCAGCATTTACTGGTAGTTAGGCCATTCTCATTAAGGTCACATGGCCTCAAGTTAACAGTGCTTCAAATGTAGGCCACATATTGAAGCAGCTCAGAGTCCACATTTCCAAGCTTTTATTGTTTGTGTCAGATATAAACACACTGCATCTGTTTGTGTGTGTATGTTTGCTGTAGTTGCATGAGCATGCAGCATATCTTGTGGACAGCCTGTGGGACAGCTCTCAGGAGCTACTTAAGGACTGGGACTGCATGATTGAGCTGCTGCTGGAGGAACCTGTACAGGGAGAAGAAGGTACAGGAGCTGCTTTCCTTATTCACATAGCCCCCAGCTGGACTGAACCTTTTCCCTGAAGTGATCAATTAGTTAAGTCAAATAACCAATTACTGCTTGATTTTTTTACCATGTACTGGTGGTGGTTGTTGTTTCAGTGCTGGGAGACAGGCATGAGAGCGCTCTGATTGAGCTCATGGTCTGCACAATCAGGCAGGCTGCTGAGGCTCACCCACCTGTTGGCCGAGGAACAGGGAAGAGGGTATGGTCCCACATGGTTCAATTTTTTTTTAATGCTGATCATTGTGTGAGCATGTACATTTTTTAAGTATTACTTTCCTTATTGTGACCCCTCAGGTTCTCACTGCCAAAGAAAAGAAGACCCAGGTCGACGATAAAAATAAACTCACTGAGCACTTCATCATTGCTCTTCCAATGCTACTGTCGAAGGTAGAGAAAATGACCACGAATATTTTAGTCTTAGGGTGTGTTGTTAGTTTGTACCTAAACATACTTAATTGACTTGTTTATGGCTAAAAATCAATGATTTTTTCAAGGAGCTGTTAAAAGGTTTAGTAGCTAATCAGTATTGTTCAGAAAATGATTATGAACTTGTAAAGGTTTGAGGCCACTCTAAGCTTGCCAAAGGCACAGATTTTTCATTTATTTTTTGACAACGTCTCAGACCTTGATGAGCAGATCAAGTCTGAGGCATGTTCAGTTTGATCTCTCAGTTGAATAAGATTTCCAGGCTTTATAAACGATCTAACTCTTTAAACCTTATGCTAACACTTAGCCATCATGAGCTTCTCTAAGCAAGTTATGAAAGCAAAAGTAATCCAGTATCCACAAGGCAGGGGAATGTATTTAAGAAGTTAGCCAAGCGTTTTCAGTTTCTACAGACAGGATGTTATAAAGAAATGGCAGTTCAGAGGAAATGTGAAGGTCAAGATGAAATTTGGACAATCACAGTAACTACTGGAGGGAACTGGTCATATGCTGGCAATCGAAAGGCAAATAAAAACCCTCATGTTACTGCCAAGAACCTGCAACAGAGTTTAGCTGACTGGTGTGGTGGTGCATCGTTTCATTGTGCAGGGTTGCTTGTACAAACAATGTTGGAAAAGTCATAAGAAGGAAACCGTATGTGCAATATAATTATACAAAGTTACAACATCCAGAGAAGCTGGGTGAGTTTTAGAAACTGGTGTAAAGTGTTAGTCAAAATACAACTATTTGGCTTCAATCAGCAGAGATGCAAGGGTTTTTGTTAAACTGCGTTTAATTAAATCAACACCTTGCCAACCATGCAGCATGGCTTGGATCTACGATTCATGTGGCATTCGTAATTTTGTACATGTGGAGAGTATGTGCTGCAAACATTAGTTTAATGGTCAATTAACTACAGAGGATGTTTACTACTGAAAAGCACCAGTGATGTCCCAACCAATCCATAAACCTGTCAAATATTCATGAAATACATTGGAAACAATATTTTATTTTAATGCCCCTTTCATCTTCCCAGTATCAAGCAGATGCTGAGAAAGTGGCCAACCTCCTGCAGATCCCACAATACTTTGACCTGGAGGTCTACAGTTCTGGGCGAATGGAAAAGGTCTGTGAACTTTTTTTTACTGGGTTTAAGGTGACAGGGTCACATGTGCAGGCATTGACTAAACAAGGACTGTATTTCCTGTTCTTCTGTGGTCCCTTAGCACTTGGATGCCCTGTTGAAGCAAATCCGGGTGGTGGTGGAGAAACATACGGAGACAGAGGTGCTGGAGGCCTGCAGTAAGACCTACAGCATTCTGTGCAGTGAAGAGTACACCATCATGAACCGTGTAGATATTGCCCGCAGTCAGCTTATTGATGAGCTCACAGACCGCTTCAACCACTCTGTGGAGGACTTGCTTCAAGAGGTAAACTAGCAAATATGCCTGGGGTCTCTATACTGTTTATTCTGTTCTGGTTATTTATGGAAAAAAAATGACCTAGCTTAATTTTACCAGAAAGGATACTGAAAGCACTTTATCCATAGGTTTACACACAGTGGGGCAGAAAAGTATTTAGTCAGCCACTGATTGTGCACATTTTCCTACTTATAAAGATGAGAGAGGTCTGTAATTTTCATCATACACTTCAACTATGAGAGACACAATGAGAAAGAAATCCAGGAAATAACATGTAGGATGTAGGATTTTTAAAGAATTATGGTGATTGTAAGTCAATAACAAAAGTTCAACTCAATACTTTAACATCAACCTTTGTTGGCAGTGACAGAGGTCAAACGTTTCCTGTAAATCTTCACCAGGTTTGCACACACTGTAGCTGGTATTTTGGTCCATTCCTCCATGCAGATCTCCTCTAGACCAGGGATGTTTTGGGGCTGTCGCTGGGCAACACAGACTTTTAACTCCCTTCACAAATTTTCTATGGGGTTGAGGTCTGGACCACTCCAGGACCTTTAAATGCTTTTTACAGAGCTACTCCTTTGTTGCCCAAGCGGTGTGTTTGGGATCATGGTCATGCAGGAAGACCCAGACACGTCCATCTTCAATGCTCTTTCTGACGGAAAGAGGCTTTGGCTTAAAATCTCACAATACATGGCCCCACTCATTCTTCCCTTAAAAGGGATCAGTTGTCCTGTCCCCTTTGCAGAAAAACAGCACCCAAGCATGATGTTTCCACCCCCATGCTTCACAGTAGGTATGGTGTTCTTGGGAAGCAACTCAACATTTATTCTTCCTCCAAATACAAAGAGTTGAGTTTTTACCAAACCGTTCTATTTTGGTTTCACCTGACAACATGATATTCTCCCAATCCTCTTCTGAATCATCCATATGCTCTCTGGTGGGCCTCCCTGGCTTAAGCAGGGGGACGTGCCTGGCACTGCAGGATTTGAGTCCCTCTCAGCATAGTGTGTTACTGATGGTAGCCTTTGTTACTTTGGTCCCAGCTCTCTGCAGGTCATTCATCAGGTCCCTCTCTGTAGTTCTGGGATTTTTACTCACCATTCTTATGATCATTTTGGTTCACTGTAGGTTGGGGGAGGATATGGTAGGAAGAGATGCCTTAAAATGTAAAAGTTGTGAATCTTTTTATTTATTTGTGTTTTTTCTTTCCCTTAGGGGGATGAAGCTGATGATGATGACATCTACAATGTCCTCTCATCCCTGAAGAAACTTACTGCTTTCCATAAGTAAGAGAGCTGGGGCTTCTTTTCAAGCTTGTCACTCAGAATACATTTCTTGTAAGCACCAGACTAAGATTCTTTATTCCTCTGTACACTTTCCAGTGCACATGACCTCACAAAATGGGACTTATTTAAGAATTGCTACCGATTACTCAAAATGGGAATAGAACAAGGGTCCATGCCAGAGCAGGTATGAAAATGACAGGCTGGTACAGTTAAAATGAACATTCAATGTAGAAATGTGGGTAGAGCACCATAGTATTGATCATATTTTTTTGTGCTCAGATTGCTGTCCAGGCCCTACAGTGTTCACATTACTCAATTCTGTGGCAGCTGGTCCGGATCACAGAGGGATCCCCATCTAAGGTAATATACATCTTTGATTTTGAAGGAAACTATGAATGGGCAGGTGTAATTTGTCCATATAGGGTCTCTATGCATTTGAGCTGAGCACCGTGTTTATATTGTTAACATGTCTTGTAATGCCATGTCTGCCTTTCATTTCTCTTGTCTTCTGCAGGATGACCTTGTTGCTTTAAGGAGAGTTGTGAAGTCGTTCCTAGCTGTGTGCCAGCAGTGCCTGTCAAATGTAAACACTCCTGTGAAAGAGCAGGTGAGAGAACTACAGGAGAGGATGCTGACTCTAGGACCTATGTAATTGCTATTTGAAGGCTTACTGACAATCAACATGCTGCATGTATATTTAGAAATGAAGCTACAGAGCATCTGGAAAGAATTCACAGCGCTTCATTTTTTGCACATTTTATGTTGTTACGCCTGTTTTGGTTTTTTTTCATAATTCTACACATAATACCCCACAATGACAGTGAGAGGTTTGTTTGAAATCTTTGCAAATTTATAAATATAAAACACAAAAACATAACATGTACTTAAGTATTCACAGTCTTTGCTTAGTACTTTGTTGAAGCTCCTTTGACAGCAATTACAACCTCAAGTCTTTTTGAGTATGATGCTACAAGCTTGACACCCCTGTTTTTGGGAAGTTTCTTCTTTGTAGAACATCTCAAGTTCCGTCATATTGGATTGAAAGACTTGGTGCACGGGCATTTTTAGATATCTCCAGAGATGTTTAATTGGGATCAAGTCTGGGGTCTGGCTGGGCCACTTAAAGACATTCCCAGTGTTGTCCCGAAGCTATGCCTTTATTCTTGGCTGTTATGGTCATTGTCCTGTTAGAAGGTAACCTGCTACAGAGCGCTCTGGACCTCAGACTGGAACAAATACCATCAAGGATGTCTGTACATCGCTGCAGTCATCTTTCCCTCGACCCTGACTAATCTCCCAGTTGCTGCTGCAGAAAAACATCCCCACAGCTTGATGCTGCCACCACCATGTTTCACTGTAGGATTGGTATTGGCTAGGTGATGAGCAGTGCCTGCTTGGCATGTACATGTTATATTTTTGTGTTTTTATTTATGTTTGCAAAAAATTCAAACAAATTTCTCACTTTTTCATCATGAGCTGGGGTTTGTAGAATTTTGATGGAGAAAAGTATCGAATCCATTTTGGAATAAGACTAACAATGAAATGAGAGATACAAAAAGTGAAGCTCTGAATACTTTCCAGATGGACTGTAAATGTACATCTCAAAAGCTGCTTAAGAAAAGGAAAAATATTGGCTGTTGATGGCCCGAGAGGAGAATAAAAAAACTCCATGACCTAAACAGTGACCTATATTTATTCTGTAGAGTGTGTTTTGACTTCTGTATGCATGTTTTTTAATGTCAGTATCTGCTTTTAAATGTCTCCCCAGGCGTTCATGTTGCTGTGTGATTTGCTGATGATCTTCAGCCACCAGCTGACCACAGGGAGCAGAGAAGCCCTGCAGCCGCTGGTCTTCAACCCAGACAACACCTTGCAGAGCGAGCTCCTCAGCTTTGTCCTGGACCATGTCTTCATTGACCAGGATGATGAGAACCAGAGCATGGGTGTGTGTTCCTCACTGGTGCTTTCTGACTCGCATCCTGTATGACAATGGTCGAGAGTCATTTACATGATGAGAAGCAAGGGACTTGTTGGTGCACATTTAAAACCTGAAATTTAAAACCTGAGTTACAGATTTCATTACTTTTGTAGAAACATGAAAAGGTGACCTCAGTAGTAAATAATGTCCATTAGAAATCTCTCTGGAGAGCCTTTATCTTCAAGGTTGGGGCTTCAAATGGGTTAAAATAGTTTTTAAACTACTGAGTTACTTTTTTCAGAGGGTGACGAGGAGGATGAAGCAAATAAAATTGAAGCACTGCACAAGAGGAGGAACCTGCTTGCAGCCTTCAGCAAGCTTATTATATATGACATTGTGGACATGCCTGCGGCAGCTGACATCTTTAAACACTATATGAAGGTGTGGATGCATCATGGTGTCTTTTTTTTTTTTTTTTTTTTTTTTTTTTTTTTAATAATTATAGTTGTGTTTTGATTTACTCTCAATTCTTTGTTGTTCCTTAGTACTACAATGACTATGGAGATATCATCAAGGAAACACTGAGCAAGACCAGACAGACAGATAAGATCCAGTGTGCCAAAACACTTATACTCAGTTTGCAACAGGTGAGTGACTGCAGAAAGGCTAATGTCATCTTTGAGACAGCTTTACTGTCTTTCTCAAGTGGATCATTTCTTTTGTCCCCTGCTTAATTCATATTTGTGCTTGTACTGAATATTAAGTACTTTAACAGTTCGGGCTAGGCCAATACAGATCCAGAATACAAGTACTGGAACATGGATAAATATGATGATTAGCATTTAAAACCTCGGTAGACTAGCAGATCCATGGCACTTTCCTTTTGTGCCATAGGGGGCAACAAAATCTTACTCTTGTCACACAGATTTTTACAAACCAAAAAAAAGAACTATAGTTTTAAAAATGTTCACATTAACACTAATACCATCTTTCACATCAGATCACATCTGTGTTGTTTTGCGCTTCCCTTCTTACAGTCATGTATATTCTGTCTGTTCTCAGCTCTTTAATGAGCTTGTACAGGATCAGGGGCCCAATCTGGACCGGACCTCTTCTCATGTCAGTGGCATTAAAGAGCTGGCCCGCCGCTTCGCTCTCACATTTGGACTGGACCAGATCAAAACCAGGGAGGCAGTAGCAACATTGCACAAGTAAGTCACACTGCAAACCTTTTACACTATTTATGTAAACATCATTTGTTTCAACACATAGCATGCTTAACATTTTAAATTCTGGGACTTTTTAGGGATGGAATTGACTTTGCCTTCAAGTTTCCAAACCCCAAAGGAGCAGAGTATCCACCCCCAAACTTGGCTTTCCTGGAAGTGCTGTGCGAGTTCTCTTCCAAGCTACTCCGGCAGGATAAAAAGACTGTGTAAGTATGAGAATGTAAATCGCTGTGATGTTAAGTGTCAGTGTTGATTTTCATGTGTAAGAGAAAATTGACTGCATTTGCTACCCTGTATGAAGTGTATGAAATTGTATGTCTGCAGACACTCATACTTGGAGAAGTTCATGACGGAATACATGATGGAGCGGAGAGAGGATGTATGGCTACCACTGATCGCCTACAGGAACTCTTTACTAACAGGAGGAGATGAGGACCGCATGTCTGTCACAACAGGCAGCACCACCAGCAGAGCCAGCACAGTGCGCAGCAAGAGAGGCCGGCCACCACTGCACAAGAAGCGTACAGATGGTGAGACAAAAGGCGCACTGTGTTTTAGATACCTTACAGATTGTCTTTAACTTTACTAACAATAGCTTTGTTGAAGAGAGAAAAAAGACATATTTGACCTCCTTAAAAACCCATTGAATTGGAGCCACCAAAGCATTAGTGAGGTCAGGATGGTTGATGATCACCACCCCACCTCATCCCCATCTCCCACCTCATCCCCATCTCCCACACTCATCCCAAACATAACAAGTACCATCGTGAGCTTGCCACTGGGATTTTTGCCCATTCCTCAAGGCAAAACTGCTCCAGCTCCTTCAAGTTAAATGGTTCCCACTGGTGAGCAGCAATCTTCAAGTCTGACAACAGATTCTCAATTGGATTAAGGTTTGGGATTTGACTAGGCCATTCACTTACATTTACAAGTTTCCACTTAAACCACTCGAGTGTTGCTTTAGCCATATGCTTTGGGTTGTTGTCCTGTTGGAAGGTGAACCTCCGTCCCAGGCTCAAATCACTGACATACTGAAACATGTTTTCATTAAGAATATCTGTGATATAGCACCATCCATCTTCCCCTCATTTCAAACCAGCTTCCCAGTCCCTGCTGCTGATAAACTTCTCTATAGCATGCTGCTGCTACCACCATGTTTCACTGTGTGGATTGTGTTCTTGTGGTTTTTTGATGTGTTGGTTTTGCGCCAGACCAGACCAGGTTTGTTGTTGTACCATGTTCTTTCTATTTGATAATAATGGATTTGATGGTGCTTTGGGGGATCATCAGAGATTTGGATATTTTTCATAATCCAACCCTCAAACTGACTTGTAGTGCTCAACAACATGCTTAGATTGCACACAGTTGGACTTCATTTCACTAAACATGTGACTTCTTAAGGTAATTAGTTTTACCAGAACTATTTAGTGTGTGTGTGTGTGTGTGTGTGTGTGTGTGTGTGTGTGTGTGTGTGAGATATTTGTTTGTTTGTTTCTCTTCCTAATTGCACGTCACCAACTTGGAGTATTTTGGACAGATGTATCACACACAATTTTGATAAAAAAAAAAAAAACTAGGTAAAAAGCCAAGCGGGTCAATACATTCACAAGGCACCGTGTCATGGATATTGTCCGCACAGCTAGAGCACTGACCAAATACACATTTGTTTTTCTTCTCCATTTGTACACAAAGCAGCAGATGAAAGTGTGGATGGCTCATGGGTGATGCGCAATGACACCATTCAGACTCCTGGAGGGCTGCAGACACCACAACTTACTTCCACAGTGCTAAGAGAGAATCCACGACAAGCAGCAGAACATATCCCAGAACAAGACTCCTCAGAACCAGGCTCCGAACCCGACTACATTCACAAGTATGGATAAGAAATAAATGCTATTGAGGAAACGTTACCTGATTTTGTTGAAGGATTGCAGTTTACTTGTAAATGCTTTCTTGCTTGAACATATGTGTGTTTCAGTCCACAGATGCAGATGTCATGGCTTGACCAACAGAAGATAGAGGATGTGAACCGGAAAGAGCGAGGGGGCATGAACTACATGAAGGCACGGAGCGGAGGCGTAAGGCAACAAGTGTAAGTACTTCTAGAAGTGGGGAGTTTCACCACAAAGTCAAGTTGCACACCCGTTAAATTGTCCTTTCTGGTCAAACTAAACTCTGAACCTGAAAATCAGAATTACTGTATAGACAGGCTTGTGTTTAGGGCTTAGTGATATTCATGATTTCCAAATATGTCACTGTATGTAATGTATCTAAGTTGCCATTAATGTTATTAATAGTTATTAATCCTAGTCCTGAGGTTTTTACGTCTCTGTGAAGTTTAACTCCACCCTCAATATAAAATATATCTTGTTCATGAAATAAAAACCTTCAGTGGCTTCTGAAGATTAGAGCTAGGTATTAGTGTCAGTATCGCACCCAGTGTTGAACTGGGTGCCATAGGCATCTGAGGGGTAACACTGGGTCCCCAGCTGTGATGCAAAGTGCATGGGCAGGTCAGTTAGTGGCTGACTTGACATGTATCGGAGGAGTCTTGTCTTCACCGTCCTAGTGTCAGGACAGTGAAGGACAGATATTAAATAATCAAATAATTGTAATTGTTCCTTGCGATCCGACTTTGGCTTGAATGTCCTTGATCTTACCACCTTTTTTTGTTTATAGACGTGGCTTAATGGAAGATGACGCAGAGCCCATCTTCGAGGACGTGATGATGTCATCGCGTGGCCAGTTGGAGGACATGAATGAGGAGTTTGAAGACACCATGGTGATAGATCTGGTGAGTTATTCACTTAGGAATGTCTTGGGCTGTGCTAACTTTTGGTTATGAGTAAAACAGTAGACCTGTGTTGTCAGAATGAATATTCCAAGTGATGTTTTCCAATGTTTCAGCCACCATCAAGAAACAGACGAGAGAGAGCTGAACTCAGACCAGACTTTTTTGACTCTACAGCAATTATAGAAGATGATTCTGTGAGTACCTGTTCTGTGTGGTATCCGATTGTAACATATGGCTGTTAGCCTAAGAAATGTTCCCAGAATACCATGTACTGTAGTAGTAATGTTTCCTATCTTATTTCCACACAGGGATTTGGTATGCAGATGTTTTGAAGCGAACTGCAAATTCTGTGGGGGAATTGCAACCAGCAGTGTTGTTTCTCCAACCAAGCAGCACCAACGTGTTTTAAGAATCACATGTTCAAAATTATTTTCAAGCAAAAAAGACTCTTGTGCTTTTCTCAGTGATAAAGTCACAGTCACATGTTTGACACAGAGTAAATGTTTGGTGATCATACTGAGTTTTAGTGAGGACCAGTGTGTGAATCTTCTGTCTGTCCATCTTTTTGGTTTTACCATGGTACACATGGCCATTTTTGTTTTTTTGTTTTGTTCTGTTTTTGTTTTGTAGCGTTCCCGTATAAATTTGTCCCTTTTTATCAAGTCCCTGGAAAGCGTTACATATTTTAACACAGTTTTAATATGATTGTGTGAAATTCATGTACATACTGTATGGGTTTATGTAACGTCACAACACGTTCAAGTTGAGCACCACATAGGCGCTCAGTGAATTTCTCCTACTTCAAATGTTGACATTCTCAAATACACAGGAGGAAAGTGCAACTATCAAGGTTTCAACAGCAGCAATTATTGTTCTTAACCTGGTTTGATTTTCTTTTTCTCAAACCGAATAACAGCTTGCCAGTTTACATTTTACTAGCTTACATTTACCTCCTCTGGATAAGAGTCTTTTAGAGTGATTTGACCTTCAACTTTGCATCTGTGAATATGTCCCAGCTGTAAAACATCTCCACAATACAGTTTGTCTGTGAATGTTATCTGTTCTCTACTGGGATGTGGTATCCCACGTATGAAAGCGCATCAAGCTTCATTTTAGAGCGTCGATGTGGTATTCAAGAGTGATGTCATATCCCTTGTTTAGGATGGTGCCTATAGACTACATTCGCTATTTTGATTAGGAGTCATCAAATGGGGGGGCGGGGATTATCATTCCTTGTTATGATAATCTGTTCATGTTGACTGTTCATTTTTTTTATGTTTAAATAAAGGTATTTAAAGAAGTATTTTCAATTAAGTAAATTTGCAAGAGCTATCAGAACTCACAAGTGTTGGTTTTTTGGCACAATATTTTTGTTGTTGTTGTCTGTCCCCAAACTGTACTGGAAGGATTTTTTTTTTTCATGGCCAGAACAAGATCTAAATATTAACTTTTTTATTATAACTATTGTAATTATTATTGGTCACTCCCAAACCATGTTCATTTGCATTTTAATCCACTAGTGTTTTCTCCAGCTGTTTAAGGGGAAAAAAATTGGCCGTTGAAATTTTGGACGGGCGATTTCTGTTTCTTTAAGACTGAAATTCAGTTTGTTTTTTTAAGATGTCGTTTTCTTGCCACCCTGCTTGGAATAATCAGTCAACTAGATTTTAACAGTTGCTCTGGAGAGAAATCTACATTTTGTTTCAGTGTTGTTATTGTTCAGTACCAACAAAATGCATTTTAATAAAATGGATTATTCATATGTGGTGGTAGTGGTGGTAGTGGTGGTGGTGGTGGTATTCTCTGGGTAGAGTCCAGAACTAGATAATCGTAAAACAACAAATAATGCATTTTATTTACATGTCCCCTTCACATTAAATGTGTTTACAGCCAGGAATGTTTGACACCTCAAACTGGCACACTGACTGAATATATTTAACAGGGGCATCACTAGCGATTTAAGCATTAATGAGGGTCTGGGAAAGTGCATGATGATTTATAGAGTAGCAAAAGATGTAAATTTGATCAGCTTCTTTCTCATCAAACATTTACAAGTATTTCAGGTTTATATCGGTTCAGTATTTGACTGCAGACTTTGTGCATGTTCTCGTTACCCACTGCGTCACACTCTGCAGTAAACCATTTTCATTTCAGACCCTGCAAACAGTAGAGATGCATCCCCCTGTGCCCTCTAGAAAACCTTCCAAAACTGGTTACAGACCCAAAACGGTGTAGAGGTTAAATAAGCTAGTTGTTTCCTTCTTAAGGTCCTGCACCAGTTCAGGTTTTTTACCCCAAGCAAGATTCTATATACCAACAGTTAATTTCCTACCTCACACCGGAATGGGACAGACACTACCTTTAGGCCTGGCTCCAGATGTCAATCCTGATCCTTCTTAATGGGATACCTGATCTTGAGGTCTCTTGCATAAGGGTGTATTGGATTGTGTTGTCAGGGTTTTCACAGCAGGCTTGTTTCCTGCAGGAGACCCTACTAGGAGCATACTGTCCCTGACAACCCTGATCTGCAAATAACTAGACCACTCAACTGTTTCTGCCACAGCAAGGCCCGATTCCAGGACAGGTGTATTGCAGCATCTGAAATAAATAGTGAATTGAAATTAAATTCCGTTTCTAACAATCTTTTTTTAAGCAACATTAAGAAGCAAAAATCCCTTAAAAGCTTCAAAATCATTGTGTTGCTCTGCTGTCTTGGTTAATTTAGGATCATTTAGAATAGCCAGTTCACCAGATAACCATGTTTTTAGACTGTGGGAGGAAATACCCAGTCCCCAGTGGAAACCCACATAGGTAAGGGGTAAGGAATTGAACCCAAGACCCCAGCACTAGGAGGCAAACAAGCTAAATAATTAAGCTGCCAGCATTTTCATCTTCTTCTCCTCGACCACCTCCTGCCCCTCTTAACTCCATCACTCTCTTGTTTACCTCCTCCACTTTCTCCACTGTCACTACTTTTTCTTTTATCATCTTTTTCTCCTCTTCCAGTGGATCTTCCAAAATTCTACATTTTTTGAAGCTGTTTATTTTTTGGATAATTGTTTCACGATTTGTTTTGTATGTTATCATCATCATCATGCCGTTAAATAGTGTTGTGTGTCAGATACTGTATGTAGCA
This sequence comes from Acestrorhynchus altus, assembly GCA_034509495.1. Taxonomy (NCBI): domain Eukaryota; kingdom Metazoa; phylum Chordata; class Actinopteri; order Characiformes; family Acestrorhynchidae; genus Acestrorhynchus; species Acestrorhynchus altus. The sequence continues at coordinate 12,339,059 of CM067503.1, read as the reverse complement.
CTGTAAGACCCTGGACAGTGGTGTTGTTTTTGTAGTGCTTTTTACAAAACACACCTGTAGCCAACCACCGTTCCACACTGTGAAATCACTTGTTATGTTATAAACTAGTCAGAAAGTACACTCATTAGTGCACAATGTAAACATGTCTCCCCTGCTAACCTATAAAAGGTCTCTCAGAGGCTACTTTTGGGTAGTGTACCTCTTGGAAACTGTTGACTGCGAGATATGCCAGAGAGAAGCAGGTTCTAACCAAGCTGTCATGTGGTGTTAGGGGCAGTGGATAAATGAGGGCATATACAGTGGGGAAAATAAGTATTTAGTCAATCACCAATTGTGCAAGTTCTCCCACTTAAAAAGATGAGAGAGGCCTGTAATTGACATCATAGGTAGAACTCAACTATGAGAGACAAAATGTGAAAAAAAAAATTGAGAAAATCATTTTGTCTGACTTTTAAAGAATTTATTTGCAAATAATGGTGGAAAATAAGTATTTGGTCACCTACAAACAAGCAAGATTTCTGGCTGTCACAGACCTGTAACTTCTTTTTTAAGAGGCTCCTCTTTCCCCCACTCATTACCTGTATTAATGGCACCTGTTTGAAGTGGTTAACAGTATAAAAGACACCTGCCCACAACCTCAAACAGTCACACTCCAAACTCCACTATGGTGAAGACGAAAGAGCTGTCGGAGGACACCAGAAACCGAATTGTAGACCTGCACTAGGCTGGGAAGACTGAATCTGCAATAGGCAAGCAGCTTGGTGTGAAGAAATGTACTGTGGGAGCAATAATTAGAAAATGGAAGACCTACAAGACCACTACTAATCTCCCTCGATCTGGGGCTCCACGCAAGATCTCAGCCCGTGGGGTCAAAATGATCACAAGAACGGTGAGGAAAAATCCCAGAACCACAAGAGGGGATCTAGTGAATGACCTGCAGAAAGCTGGGACCAACATTACAAAGGCTACCATCAGCAACACACTACGACGCCAGGGACTCAGATCTTGCAGTGCCAGACGTGTCCCCCTGCTTAAGCCAGTCCATATCCAGGCACGTCTGAAGTTTGCTAGAGAGCATTTGGATGTTCCAGAAGAGTATTGGGAGAATGTCATATGGTCAGATGAAACCAAAGTAGAACTATTTGGTAAAAACACAACTCGTCGTGTTTGGAGGACAGTGAATGCGGAGTTGCATCCAAAGAACACCATACCAACTGTGAAGCATGGGGGTGGCAACATCATGCTTTGGGGCTGTTTCTCTGCAAAGGGACCAGGACGACTGGTCCGTGTACATGAAAGAATGAATGGGGCCATGTATTGTGAGATTTTGGGTGCAAACCTCCTTCCATCAGCAAGGGCAATGAAGATGAAACGTGGCTGGGTCTTTCAGCATGACAATGATCCCAAGCACACTGCCAGGGCAACAAAGGAGTGGCTTCGTAAGAAACATTTCAAAGTCCTGGAGTGGCCTAGCCAGTCTGCCGATCTCAACCCCATCGAAAACCTTTGGAGGGAGTTAAAAGTCTGTGTTGCCCGCCGACAGCCCCAAAACATCACTGCTCTAGAGGAGATCTGCATGGAGGAATGGGCCAACATACCATCAACAGTGTGTGCCAACCTTGTGAAGACTTACAGGAAACGTTTGACCTCTGTCATTGCCAACAGAGGATATACAACAAAGTATTGAGATGAACTTTTGTTATTGACCAAATACTTATTTTCCACCATTATTTGCAAATAAATTCTTTAAAAGTCAGACAAAATGATTTTCTCAATTTTTTTTTCACATTTTGTCTCTCATAGTTGAGGTCTACCTATGATGTCAATTAACGGCCTCTCTCATCTTTTTAAGTGGGAGAACTTGCACAATTGGTGACTGACTAAATACTTATTTTCCCCACTGTATGCACGGCGAACAGGACTGTAAGCATATCATCCTAAGCAACAAATTCAGGATCTGTTTGGCATCTGATGACAGTGGGATTTGATTATGGAGGCCTTGTGTGGAGCACTTTAATCCTGTCTTTGCTCAGAGTGACACACTGTACCAACTGCTGGTGTGATCTAGACAACAGTTAGTCATGCCTAGTATTGATTTGAGGGACACTAACAGCTCAGCGATATGTGCAGGACATTCTGCAGCCACATGTTGCTTCTCATGGTAGGGCTTCCAGAAGACTTTTTCAGCAGGATAATGCTGACCCATACACAGCAGGGGTTTCCCAGAAATGTCTCCACCAGATTGAAACACTTCCTTGGCCTGCCTGGTCACCAAATTTTATATTTTATTTTTAATTTAATATTTACTGTACTTTGCAAACAGGATCATTTTCAATTATAGGACATGTAGTCAGTCTTCATTTGTTTAATATAAGGATTATTTTCTGAAAACATAAAGTGTAGCTTCCAGCAAAGAAGGCCACTGGAACTTTTAAAGTTGTACTTATGCAATTTAACAATCATTAGCTTGGCTATGATAACATAATCACATGCATGAGAAATGGATTAGATAATGCATAATAACATGCATTAGATAATGCATTAGAAATACATTAGATAATGCATTAGAAATACATTAGATGATGCATAACAACATTACAAACGCATTAGAAATGCATAACATGTATTAGAAATTCATTAGATCATGCATAATAACATGCATTAGAACTTCATTAGATAATGCATGATAACATGCATTAGAAATTCATTAGATAATGCATGATAACATGCATTAGAAAATTAAGTGTGAGGTGTTTTCAGGGATCTATCAAAGTCTACTATTCACATGTTTGTAGAAGCAACTCTTCCTAAAGAGTCAGAAATTCAAGACAATTGTTATCCTCTCCAAGAGAATTTGACTATCACAAATATCTAACCTGAATATCACACTAAGAGCAAGATGTGTAATAGTCTGTGAGGTCACACAGGAACCCAAGATCATTTCTTAGCAACTAAAAGCCTTTCTAATGTTGGTTAATGTTTATGTTAATGAACACTTTACTGCTCTCCAAAAAGAACACTGCTGCCAATCTACAGTTTGCTTGTCATGGACAAGCCAGAAGGCATTTGGCATAGTGTTTTGTGGATGGATGAGACTAAAATAGATCTTTTGGTTTAAATGAGAAGCGTTATGTTTGGAGAAAGGAATACACTGCATTCCAGCATACAACTACATGTTTGTAGTATCATGGTTGGGACCTGTTTTGCTGCATTTGGTCGAGGATGGTTTGCTATCATCAATGGAGTAATAAATTATGAATTATACCAGCAAATTAATGAGGACAATTTAAGGACATTTGTTTGAGCTGAATCTCAAGAGAACAAGGGCCATGCAGTAAGACAATGACCCTAACCACACAGGACACAAGTCCAAAGAATGGTTATAGAAGAATAAAGTTAACGTTTTGAACTAATCTACAATCACCAGAAACATTTAGCTGCAGTTATCACAGTAGATACTGAAAGCAAATTTTTCCATACTTTTTCTACTAACAGAAACATATAGCTCAAATATAGAAAACTGTAAATGGCTCACTAACTTTCAAATACGACTGAATCATATATTATATCCCATAGCTGTTAGGATCTGTGCACCAAGTGTAGTTATAATTTATCTCAATAATCTATCTTTATGTGGCAATTTCTTACTTGTTCTTGTGCCTTTAAGACTGATAGTATATTTTTCTCTACAACTCCTTATATGTATAACATAATCATATCATCACCTACTACATCACCAGCATTCATGCACTTTATATGTAAGTAATACTTATTTTACACTTCTGGTTAGATACTAACTGCATTTCATTAAACATAATAAAATATACAATTTTAATAAGTGTCTAATCTATATGTAAATAACAGCTGTTACAGCTGATTGTCCGTATATTTTGGCTTCAGTAACTTCAGTGTGAATGGGGAGACAGATTGATAGTATGTCAGTAAATGGTTTGTCTTTTAATAATATTTACACACTATTGTATTTCAAAAAGGTTAAGAATATTCAGTTTTCCAGGATACAGGCGCTTTGCTATAGTACAGTTCTGTATTTCCCCCCTCTGCCTGCCATTTAATTTACGTAATTTCCTAACGCTGTCTCTCATAATAGAATCAATCATCACATCCTCCATCTGTCTGATTCAGCTTGGCATCTTCACATTATAAGGAAAGGCAACAGCGCATTGTTCAATGTGTAGAATAAATCCCTGGCTGCCTGCCCTTCTTCCTGCAAGACAGGTGCACATCTACAGTAAGGAAAAGCAGGAGAAATCATGGCTCTCCACTCACACCCTTCTCACTCAGAGACCAAGATGTAGAGGCCTAAAGCCTGCCATTAGCTGGCATCTGTGAAGTTTCTTCCCCCAGAGACACACACCTGCTAAATAAGAACCCTTCCTACATCCTTCTGCTGTGATCAGTTGTACATATGTGAATCATTCCACATGATCAGAGCCAATTTGGCACATTATCATTTCTACATTCACTCTTACCATGTAGGAGCACTTTGTAGTTCTATAATTACAGACTGTGGTCCATCTGTTTCTCTGCATACCTTGTCATCCTCCTTTCACCCTGTTCTTCAATGTTCAGGAACCAACAGGTGGTGGGTCACTGTCAACACTCAGTCCACCAACCAGAAATATCCAGCTGAATGAGCAGATGAGCTTCTGTCTCTGAATTTACATCTACAAGCTGGAGCAACTAAGTAGACTGTCTAATAAAGTGGACCTGTGTGGTCCTGACCATTGAAGAACATGGTGACATTAGGTTAACAAAGTAATCAGAGAAACAGATGGACTACAGTCTGTAATTATAGAACTACAAAGGGTTCCTGGTGACTGGAGCTGATAAATGGGGCGGTGAATATGGAAACACTGGAATAATTCAGATTAAAGTGCCTGCCTCACTCCTTGATATCAAGTTTAACTCTTTTAATGACACATTTTAACAGTACATTTCATTATTTAACTGTGAATTATAGTAATATAACTATTAATATATCATAGATTTCTGGACATATTGAAGAAAATGTGTATCAAAACATAATGGGCCTTATGATCATTGCACATCTCATTTTAGGGTTTTGTTTATTTATTTATTTTACACTATGTTAAATTAAGCAAATGAACTGTATATTAATATGAAAATGTAGAGAAGGCCAAGACTGAGAGCTACAAAGACTATCTGGTCTATCAGGTACTATCTGGCACTTTGTCAACTTCTTTCCCCCAGAACACATTCTTGACCAGGAATTCTTTGGATGGTGGACCATCGATAGATGGGATATGGGTATGGAGAAGAATTAATTTGCACCAATTAGGAGATTATTAGTTGTCTATCAAATAAACATATATAAATAAACAATATAGTCCATTATATTGTGGCAACATCACACTAAACCTCTCAAATAAATAAATGGTATTAAAATGTCAAAGTAAATGGGCAAGTTCATTCAGTGTCTAGTTTCTTACAAACAACACAAACAGTGAAGAATGAAACCTTTTTTATGTGGTGTGATATGAGGCATGTTTTGGATCAATGTGCTGTTTTAGAATCCAGCATTTTTCTGATTTTAGTTTGTGTCTCATTTGCTTCCAAAATGTGCTGATAATCTTCTTCCCGTATTTTTGAAACTGATATTTGTTACAAAGTCATTATAAATGTACAACACTCATACCCAAATTATAGACTAAAAATAAATGGCTTCATGAACGGAAATAATCAGATATGCCTGAACTCACTGTGTTATGTTTTATGCTTATTAGCCACATTTATTTTTTCGGGTGTTTCTTATAGAAGCTGTCAACAAAGAAGCCTAGTAAACAAAATATTGTTGCTGAAAATGTTTTTGGGCTTTTTAATACATTTTAAATTTTTTAGAATTTTTTAAATACATTTTTAAACATTTTAAGTCACTTTACTCTTTTTGCATTAAATGGCAGTTTATGGCCTCAGTAGACACAATATGTATAGAAGTCCAGAAAGTCAATGAGTCAATGAGGTGATCCAGACAAAACAATTTTTAAAGATTAAAAGAAATGCAAGCATACACTGTATGCAATGTAAAAGTCCTCATTCTCATTAATTCTCCTCTTATTATTAAAGATAAGCTTACCATGCTTTTATTGGAAAAACCCACCTCATCCCAGAAATACTGAAGTTGAAATATTGAAGAAATATTATATTATTCCACAGAACAAAGTTCGACTCCTAAACAACTCAATGCTGTAACCCTCCTGCCCATGCCGAGCATTAGGCATGGTGCCAGCGGGTTCATGTTTATCTGCTCCAGAGAAACCAATTCTATTGGCAGGACTTTAGAAGCTGCAAATTAAAGTAGATGACTGCATTCATTGAAAGGGGTATCCACAAACAATTGGACATAACTCATGCAGCTGTGATAGAGAAAACGTTTTAATCCTGAAAAAATCTATTTATGCTCAGGTTACAAAAATCACAAGATGGTACAGACAAAATATAGCTGATAGCTATACGGGTCATAGGTTTTGGGTACCTATGGACAAAATATAAGATTTCCTGTACAGCTCACAGTTCCATTATCATTGTACACTTACAGGGTTGTGGACGAGGCGTATAGCGTAACAGATGGGACATATTGAGTAGAGGAACAGACGGGACGTATACAGGGATAGACGGGACGTACAGAGGAAGAGACGGGAAGTATAGAAGAACAGATGGGACATATTGAGTAGAGGAACAGACGGGACGTATTGAGTAGAGGGACAGACGGGACGTATTGAGTAGAGGGACAGACGGGACGTATAGAGCATCACGTACAGCAGAACTGCGATTTGATTATAGTTATGGTGGTTGGTGAAGTGTAAACCCACTGAAATATAAGGTGGATAAATTTACATTGGTGTTTACAGAACTCGGCCATAAATAAGCCCCTCCTCCTCCTGCCTCCACCTACGTAACGTTTATGTAACCAAGGGAACCGGTTCTCGGCCATCGCCGTGTTCTCGCGAGAGTCGGGCAGCAGCGCCCCCTCCTTGTGTTAATGCAGAGAGGAAAAGGGAGGGGAGAAGTGCTACAGCCCCAGCAGCCTTTTCAAACACAAATACGGCGCACATTTACACATTTCCCTGCTCGAACCCGGAGCCCGGCGGCCGGAGACCACCCTCGCGCGCTGTGCGAGGGCCCCGCGCTGCAGGCGGCGGAACGGAAGGACGCAGTCCCGCGCGGCGGTGAAGCGGCCTGTTTTGTTGCTGAGATCCGGAGCCGACGCTCGCGCTCGCTGCGGCCGGCGGGCGGTTAGCTAGCTCCTCTCCGCGCTTCCCTGCGTCCAACCGGAGCTTGTCGTTGTCCGGTTCTACGAACCGAACCCGAGGGCGCGGACGGAGGCTATTTTGGGCTCCTCGGGAGAAAGTGTGTGGAGGAGCGGCCTGGTTTGTTTTCGCCGCGGACGGCACCGCCATGAAGCGCCGAGGGGGACAATAACAGCTCGGCTTTTCCCGCCCGCTCTCGGCTCTGCTCGCGGCGAAGGAAGGACGGCGCGCTGAAACGCGGCGGGGTTCCGACCGCTCGGCGTCGGGAGCTCGGAGCTGCTCGCTGTGGCCCCTGGAGGAGGCGAAGAGCGCCACCGCTGTTATTGTTGTCGAGCGGGAGAAGGCTGTCCGTCCCCTCCTCCAGACACGGGCCTCTCTCCGCGGGGCCTTTCTGCGGGCTTCAGCGAGGGCTCACGATGGTGATTCGGGCCGGTTTGCCGTCACGGATGAGAGAAAAGGCCGTTAGACATGGCGTGCTGAAGGCCGGGTGTACCGCGCTTCTGTGGAAGGACGTTTGCAGGGTGCGTGTGTGCTGAGCAGCTGCGCGCGCGCGTGGACACTCGCTGACGGCCGCCCGCCCGCGGACTGGGGACACACGCTGTGCGCGCGAGGACCGGCTGCATGGTCGGACCGAGGCGTGAGCGCTACCACGGTGGACGGCGGTGTTAGGTCCTGAGGCTGACCTGGCTGAGGAGAGCCGGCGGGACCTGCTGCGTGACCCCCCGCCCCTCTCTCCATCTCTCTCTCTCTCTCTCTCTCTCTCTCTCTCTCTCTCTTTCTGCTTTTCTCCCCGAGCTGCGTCTGTCGAGCCCTGAGACTTGCTGAGGATGAACCCGGTGAATGCGACCGCTCTCTACGTGTCCGCTTGCCGTTCGGTGCTGCAGTGCGATCCCCGGGACCCCCAGGCTTTGGCCGAGCTCTATAAGCTGCTACCGTTCTTCAGGCAGTCCCTCGCCTGCCTAGTGTGCGGTGAGCATCCTCCCAGTCTTAGTATCTTTGTGTGTGTGTGTGTGTGGGGGGGGGGGGATGGGGTTCTTGTGTGGCTCCTCCTCGGCCTTGTCGAGCTCGACACACCCCCGTTAGTCCCAGGGCTCTGGTTCCTGAGTGCAAAGAAGAGCAGGCCTCTTCTGAACCACGTCTATTCACTAAGCCTTCCTCTTTCATCACGACCTGGTTCAGAAGAGTTTGGGGGCATCATAAACATGCACTGCTTGTTTCTGCGTGTTTACGTGATATGCATGCACTGCAAATGCTGCAGTGTAGTCATGCATGTTACTGTAGTGCTGTGCATCAGTAATTGTGTAGGCATGCACCTTAGTGTCTGGATGTGTGTGTGGATGCATGTGGTTCTACCAGCAGGTGACAGCCCGATACATCGGAACCCCCCCCTGTTAGTGTGCAGATGGGATATTATGAAGTGCAGGGATTTATGAGTGATTTGGTTTGCATGTTCCACAGCTTCTGTTTGTGCTTATAAACAAGTGTGAGAAAAGGGTTTTCCGTGGCACGTTGAATAGCAGCTCTTCTGCTTACACAGAGGTTATTGATTTAGAGCGCCATCTACTGATGTGATTGCTTGTATTGCATGCTGAGTTGTTTTCAAGTCAAGCCTAATATCTTTCTCGTCTCACAAAATTGGTCTTTTTGTTTTTGCAGGGAATTTGCTCCAGGATCCGATCGCCCCGACCAACTCATCATGCCAGCACTATGTCTGCAAAGCGTGTAAAGGCAAAAAGATGATGATGAAGCCGTCTTGCAGCTGGTGTAAGGACTATGACCAGTTTGCGGAGAATAAGCAGCTGTGTATTTTAGTAGATTGCTACAGGAAGCTCTGTGAGTACATTGCAGAGTCTCCCATTGCCTCACACATTTCAAGTGCTGGTGGGGGATCCCCAGACATATTGGCCCTGTTGAACGAGGGCCTTTCATTGGACACTAGTAAGCAGGGGGAGGACACTCTTTCACTGAACTTGACGCACCACTCGCCTCCTCCCTCGACTTCAGAGACGTCTCCTGAGGAGGACCAGTCGCCCCATTCTTCAGAAGTCAAAGAGCAGCCCCTGAGTCCATTAGGAGTGAATGGCCTTCAGGACTGTAATGGTTTAAGTAATGTGGATGAGTTAACGTCCAGCTTGCCCTCACCGAATTCTAATGTTCCTGTGACAGTTGAAGTGGACAGTGAGTTAGTCAAACAAGAAAATTTTACTGATGAAATTCCGGTTTGTGAGGCTGTGGCCACAGCTGGTGAGGAGCTTTGTGCCAGCAGCATGGACATATGCAGTTTCGGAGAGGACATAAAGCATGATGGGGGTACTCTTCTGTTGAGCGTGGAAGAAGTGCTCAGGACTCTGGAGCCAGACCACGTTCCTCAGGATGAGTGCCCTGCTATCCTGCAGTCAAGCCTGGAGGCTTCAGGGAACATAAATGGACCTTTTGGCTGTTCCACCACCTCTGCTGACTCTTCTCGGCAGATTTCCTCCCTTCCCCTGGACTCTGCAGGGGTCTTGGCACCCCAGCATCCAACCTCACAGCAGAGCCCTCTGCCCTCTTCTGGAATATCTTGTTCTGCTGTTACTCCTAGAGTGCCACGATCTAGCCGTAAACGGTCCCGCTCTGAGAGTGACAGTGAAAAGATTCAGCCTCTCCCCATATCCACCATTATTAGGGGGCCCACTCTTGGTGCCTCTGTGCCTGTTCCTGTCAAGTGTGAACCTAAAACTCCAGCACAGGCTGCACCCCACATGGCAGCTGTCCCCAATGGTGGGGGGTTGTCAAAAGTGGGAAAGACCTTGTTGGTGCCCAATAAAAGTGTCAAAAAGCCCCTTGACCAGCATGGACCCAAAAAGGCATACACAAAGGCAAAACAGAGTGCTCCCAAATCAAAAGAGAAGACGAAAGAACGGATTGCAACCAATCCCCTTGTTCCAGGGAGCCCAACAAAAGTGGTGTACAAGAAGCCGCAGGAGAAAAAGGGCTGCAAGTGCGGCAGGGCCACCCAAAACCCAAGTGTTCTTACGTGCCGGGGCCAGCGATGCCCGTGTTACTCCAACCGCAAAGCCTGTCTGGACTGCATATGCAGAGGCTGCCAGAACTCCTACATGGCCAATGGTGAGAAGAAACTGGAGGCATTCGCTGTGCCAGAGAAAGCCCTAGAGCAGACCAGGCTAACTCTGGGCATCAATGTCACCAGCATAGCAGTGAGGAACGCAGGTGGCAGCGGGGCTGGTGGGGTGCTGAATGTCACCTCTGCGTCAGGCCCATCTGTAACCTCGTTTTTAGCTGCTGGACCTCATGAGGACAAGGGGTTTGATGAGACTTTGGACATGAGGTTTGACTGTTGAGCCCCGCACAATGCTCTTACCATCGCACCCCCTTATTCCATCCTGGCTCTCTCTCAGCAAGGTGCCGCTGAGACCTGAGGGGAGCCAGTGGAGTCAACAAAATAAGGCAGCTACTGTGATTCTGTTCCAGTTCATGTTATCAATTGGCTTAGTCATTGCTGAAGCTTGTGCCTATAAATCACTTGTAACATTCTTTTTTCGTTGTCTTACACACTATTGTGAAATAGAAAAGAGTCATGTTACTGTAAGTTGAGAGAATTCCATTGGCAATTTTTTTTATTGTTTCTCTACAAGTGATCTATACGGCACGATCTTTGGCAAGAAATGCTTGACCTCGTTGTTGTGGGTCATGTTATGTGCATATGTGGATGACTTTGAGTTAGTAGGCTAGAAGATGAGACCTGTTCAATGAAATGGTACCTGCTATGTCAGTAGAGACTGGTTGTATTTATAAACATTTTTTGTACACAGACTTATGGAATTCAATTTCAAAGTACATTTTATGATATATTTTTTAAGTTACATTAACAACATTTGCAGTATTTATTGGGCATCACTTAACATAGATTGCGGTCCATCTAGGGCTTCATCAGGATACCATTTCTACAGATGCAAGTCACTGAGATGCAGTATGTTCGGTTTCTGTCTAAATTATGTTGCAGTCCTGTTTGTGCTAGTTTATGCTCTCTAAACTGTTTTTTTTTTTTTTTTCCTTTGGGGCATTTAAATACCTGTAATATAAATGTAACATATTTCCACATAAAAAGAAAAAAATCTAAACCTGACTCCTGTCTTTTATTTCTTTATTTGGTGAAGGAAGTTTAGGAAATTGCACATTTGTATTTGCTTGAAATGTTTGATGCAGTTATCATTTTGTACCACCAGTGGGCAGAAGAGAGTTGTGAAAAGTAAATGATAGTCCAACTGAAATTATGGATTGAAATCATATGTAATGTGTACTTAACCCTGCTTTAAAGACATTTGTATAGATTTCTGAAATATACATGTTTCATGTACATATTTTCCCTCAAATATGAATACTATAGAAATAGTAACTTTGCTAGGTTTAGGTTTGTGTCACATTGAGAGCTCCTAACTTCAAGGAGGATGGCAATATTCCAGTCTCCTGTTTACTTTATAGCCCAACTTGGTTGGTCTGAAAACTTTGACTGTGGTTTGATTTGTGATGGTTATTTATATTCTACCTTCTTATTTGCAAAGGGGATAATTCCAGGCTTTTCAAACTCTAGCAGCTGTTTTGCTTCAATAGCTGTGTCCCCACTGCTGCCTTTTTGCTCAAGCCATGCACATTCCGTACAATGCTGTTATCATTGGTTTTATGTTTGGTAGGTATGTAAGAAAACACAGATATAGTGAAGTATTGCAGTGATAGCAATGAAATACTGTTTAGAACAGTATTGAATATTAGATTGCATGCAAAATTTAAGCCCTGCCTGCTAGACCTCAAATGTCCTCTACATTTTATTTAGTTCATAACTTCAAATGTTTACAAAGTTTGAGTGAGTTTGATGATAAAATATGCAAAATATGGTTTGCTGATAAAGGTAGGCATGTTGGAGTACTGGAGAGAGAAGGTGCCAAAAAAAATGATTGACCAATATGTCATAAATCCTGCCTTTTTTTGTTTGACTGCTAATGTGGTCTAATAGGACTGATCTGCAGTAACCCTCTTCAGCATGCCTAGAACCTCTTAACATGGCTCTTGAGGAAGAATGACTGAAATGGGCTAGTAATTTTTTAAAGCTCCTGTCAAGAGAATCTTGCTTGAGTAGTTATGCAATTTTTCTGTAAATACTCTACCGAGAAACAGTACAATGGTAAATCTCCAGCAAACCTCTTTTAAATAAGTATATGCAGTTGTGGGGAAGAAGGACACCCCATGAACATTTGACTTGACATTTAACATTTTTTTTTCCTTATTTAAACAGACTTTTCATGTTAATTTTAACTATAGTGAGAGATTGAGGTAATAAAGTATTTATCTATCTATGTATCTATCTATCTAATATTACAAAAGTGATGAACTGTCTTACAAATAATTTGTAAAACATGATTATTAGAAATGCAGTTTTCATGTAAGGACAATTTAGGACACACCCACATTTATTACTACTTAAAATCACTAAAAATGAATGAATAAAAATAGAATCACATGCAGCACATCAGCTGTAAATGATTACAGCCTTATTTTAACCCCAGTCATTGGTTTGCTCTCGACTGTTTAAGCCTCCAGAAAGAAGGTTGTAGATGCATATCTCAAAGATCTCAAGACGATTAGAAATCAGCCATTCCACTGTCTGGAAAATAATTTACAAATGGAGAACATGCCAAATGGCAAGGTCAGGCTGTATAGCAAGTTCAGCCCAAGAGTAAACCAAAGTGCACCATCTACCATCAGAATGAAACCAATAAGTTTCATTTTCATGTTAAGTATACAAGAATGACACCTCCTATAAAAATCAAAAAAAGAAAAACAGTGCAAGGCTAAAATTTAGCAGAGAACACCTCGATAAAGGACAGGACTTCTGGATCAATACGCTTTAGGCAGGTAAATCCAAAATTAACAAATGTGGGCACAGTAACAGAATATGTTTGGCACAAACCAAACACAGCACAAGAGCCTCATACCAACTTTGAAGCATGGAAAGTCTCGTGGAAATATCTAATTGACATTTTTTCACCTGTTTGGCTATTAGATCATAGGATGTCCTAACGTCTTCCTCACAGTATAAGTGCATTTCTCTTCATTACATTTTGCAAATTTGATTTTTTTTGTTCAGTTATATCACCTCCATCTCTCAGTGTAGTTCAAATCATGATCCAATGTCCATATGGTGAAATATGTTCAAGTCAAAGGTGTCCATGTTGTATCCTAATGTTTCACAATAAACATCTAAATGAAATCTTACAAATATAAATATGTAATTTGAAAATCTGTGGTACACACAGGCTACCTCTGAGTCACCTCATAGTTTTTTATAAACATTCAGCCTTAATATGGAAATATGTACTCTTGTCAATATGTACTTTATTCAGTGTGCTTTTTAGTGTTCCTGTAGCATTCCTGTAGTTTCAGTGAAATACTGTAAGTTTACACAGCCGTGATATCAGGTGCTAGCCAGTTTTACCAGTTGTAAATGTACAATGTCACAGTGATCTCTCTCACAACAGAAAAGATGTATCTCATACAAAGAGATACTACCATGTTCATTTTGCCATGATTTATCCCTAAAGAAACGTGGATAACACAGTGAAGATGTAGGTGACAATCATTTCTCAGTGAAAACGTTTATAAAATCGTCAGAGAAGACACCTGTAAGAAACCAGAGCCTACAGTTGAGACACTCCTCTGCAATAGTGATGCTTAATATTGATACATCCACTGTTTCATAAAAGGAAAACATTTCAAATGCTATAAAATAACACTTCCAAGAACGACAGCGCAAATACATAATGGTACTTCTCACTTTGATTCTGGCATGCCACGTCAGTCTTCCGTGTTGCGATGTGAGGACTTTGCCTCCACTCGACTTCCCAGCATTGGAATCGTGATCTCCTATTTACCTGCACAACACGTTTTTTTGTTCCTGCTCACAAGGTCATATATTTGAGTTCCACTGTGACCAGTCTACTTGCTTCCAAATGTCCCGGCAAGCCCTTCAGAGTTCCTGCCTCCTGAGCAGATGTTATGAGCTACACCTTTGATTTTCTCAGGGCCTTCGAAACACTCTGATCCTCTCTGGCTTTTCCCCAGATCCACTGAGCTGAATACATCCACCTTTTGACAACCTAATCAGTCTGTGCAAAGAGCACTGGCCTGTGTATCACAACACACACATACAGCTGGTTTTCAGATCTTGACAGCTTTTCAAAGGGAGCTCGGGAAACATACCAAGCAAGCTGAGTCCTGTCGCTCGCCTGACAGAGAGGAACCGTTGCAGTCTGAACGTTAAATAAAACCTTCTTTTGCCATCGCTGGGCCTAGCTGACAAGAAAAGCACCAAAGAAGCTCGACTTCTCGTCCATGTCAATAGTGCTCACGTTACTGACAGTGACAAATAGCCTGTCACCGCCTGCTAGCTGGAACAAGCCCGCCTGATAAATGGAGTACAGTCCGTACTCTGCATCCCTGGACCAGCAGGTGGTCCGAGCGTTTTTCATCAAAAGAATTGGCACCGGGTATGATATGACTTTTTTATACACATACTGCAGCATAGGCTTTCCCCTGGCTGTCTCTGCAGAGGTGCCCTCGTCTTCTTCTCGCTCCTCCTCATCCTCCTCCATGAGCGTGTGTCTGAAGTAAGTCTGAGAGTAAATGTAGTAAAGGCCGGCCTGAGGCACCACCAGCTCCCCGTCACTTAGTTCCACATTCTGGAGAAAGGCCAGACCCTTCTCGGACTCCCACGACTGGATCTTCTGGCCATAGACCTTCCTGTTGGAGGGACCTGTAGCAAAAAGGCCAGAGAGAAGGATTATGGGGTTGGGTTTGTCAGAAAAGCACCATTGTTTCAATGTTTGGCAGCTCAGAGGAAAAAGGGATGCATATTTCAAAGACTAGGCTTAAGTTACACACCAGCTTTTTTGTTTTAGTCAGAATGTGTGGCGCACTTAAATGGAATACAATGCATTTGTTTCTTAAGTGAGCGTAGAGGGGTCCATATTATACAACTATATGTCAACACCTTCACAAGAGCTGACAAAAGCCTTAAGCACTGGAATCTCAACTTTCCTAAGACCATATATTAAACACAGGAATGAGGACTGCTTTCAATTTCCACTGGCCGAGATGTTATTGGACTGCCTGCATGCAATAAAGATTTATATTGGTTCGGACTCTGCCCCTAGACGGTCAATACAATGGCCCATAAAAGCAGACTATATAGTCTAGCAACTGAAAATACTGGCTGGATTAAGAATGGCACATTCATATCTGACATGTTCTTTAACCTTCCAAGTGTGTGAGCACATTATGCAGCTGTTTAATTAAGACAATGAGGAAATGGGTCTGTCTGAAATTTAATCAGTCAGGAAAACATTACAGGGTCCCATTACATGTTCCAAAACATCAGAAAATATTTGTAAAAGACATACCACCACCATCTTTGTCTGCATCTGGAATATAACTGCCTGTAACATGAGCAGCAACCTTGGGCCGAGGGGGGGCGTCCTGGTCTTGGATCACCAAGGAGGGGAGAACTCGAGAGACTTCATCTGGAAAGAGTCCAGTGGTTTAGGTTCTCAGGAATTTTATTTTAAACTTGTTACACTTGTACCAGGAGGGAAAGTACGTTATTATAAAACATACCTTTTACAGCTGAGGAGATTTCTTTCTGGTAGCGATTAGACATTGACTGAGGAAAAACGACAACAGATATTTTCAGGATGAAATCATTCAAGCCACCATGGAATCAATGCAACACACAGGTTAACTGATTACAGGACACTCATGTTCAACAACCAAATGTATTACGATAAGTTAAAGTGCTGCACAGCATGCTCTAAACAGAATCTTCAATTCCAGACCATGAACCTAGTTTCTGGAACTGTAGGAGGCCAATCAGTCACTCAACACTTAAATTAAACACTAATGTTCAAAGGCTGGAAACTGGATTTGATATGCAGAGTTAAAACAATCTGGTTCTAAGTCATTTAATTATTTACAGGTAGGCTTTGCATAAAGATCTAATTGATCTTATATATGATTTAATTGTAAGTCACGGATGTAATTTTATGCACAATAATACGTGGACTGTTACGTTGAAGAAGAAGTCATGACTGAATTTAATATGTTCTTTTAATAAGTGGTTTTTGGGGAAAAACAACTGAGAGCTAAGCTCAGAGAACATCTGGACAACATATCAGATAATGGGTTAAGACCGGCAAAATTAAGGTTTTCATTTTCAAACTAAAATGTGGATTCGTTACTTGCTTTCCTTTCCTTAATTCCAATATGTTTCATAATTAACAGTCATTTTCTCTTTAAAACTGTGTAAACGGATCCTTATGCTGTAATATAAACACTACATCAATGGAGAAATGGCTTATTATGACAGACCTACTTTAAAGTAATGGTTTGATAAACTGCAGGGATGCACAGCTCCAGTCTGGTGTACCGGAGACCTTTTCAACATGATTGTGTGCCATTTTCAGTACTCTTGCTCAACACCGCATGTGGCCTTGTTTAACTGTTTTCCTGAACAGTGATCATAGGGATAATAACCCTTTCTTTAATGAATGGTTTGATCAATTTGGGGGGAAATCAAAATGAAAAACAACCAACAACTGAAATCTCAGAGATCATCTGAACAAAGGAACAGCATTTCAGATACAGCAGCTCAATTCAATACCAGAACGTTACAAAATCCAGGACTGGACTTGATTAAAAGTGCCGAGCAAACAAAGCTCCAATCCTATTTGATCCTATTTGGACGTTTTGACGGTGTGCTATTCCTTTCACTTTCCTCCACAATCAAATGTGCATTTGTGTGAATTAAAGTGAATTAAGTTAGAGGTCATCCTGCTTTAAATCAATACTTTGCTTCATTTCGAGGAAATAAAAAAAACCCTGCGTTAATCTCAGACAACATCTGCACCAGGGGGCACCATTTGAGATATGGAAGAGAATGGGTTAAGGCTGGCAAGCCCAGTGAATTCCTTTAGTAATTAAAAGAGAGAAGGTATCTTAGACATAAATGGGTTCATTGTGTCTCCATCCTGTCCCCCTCTGAAGCCCATACCTTTTCAATGAGAAAGTGGAGCTGTTGCGTGACTTGCCAGCAGGGGTCGTCTTTTCCCTCCGCGGCGCCAGCGTCCAAACCCTTGATGGCTCTGAGGTTGGCGCGCATCAAACAAGACACACTGCTCTTCGAGAAGGTCTCCTTCATCTGTGGACGACAAAGAGTGGGTTTCACAGCATGCACGCTGCTGCCGGTGTCCTCTTCACGTGCTGACAGTGAGGAGAGCAAGGCTCATGCATGGATGAGCAGTTTGGGTCTGCTGTGGGAGGAGATCAGTGGCTGTGCTCGTGTAGGAGCTGGAGAGCCTCCACACACCTCGGGAGACTGCTGAGCTACACTCACACTGTTGCTGTGGTTGGGTGTGGAGGAGAAAAGTTCTCCAGAGTCAGCAGCATGGGCCTGGACAATGCAGCTGGAAGATTCAGCTGCCTGAGGAGCACCCTGACCAGGCTGCCCAGTTCTCCACACAAAGCAGCTCCAAACACACCCTGATCTCCACAGAAACCCTCAGCAGCTCCAGGGCTGAAGCTCTACAGCCCACCCACCCTGACCAAACTCCAGAAAGGTCTAACAGCAGCCCTTACCGTCGTCAGGACGCTGCTGAAGTATATGAATGTGACAGCCACAGCGATGGTCTGCAGAAGGATGGCAGCCAGCAGAAGCAGTCCGATGTACTGCATGGTGTTGGAGCTGGTCATGCTGAGTCGTTGCATGCAGTGCAGCAGCCCGAGACAAAAGCTGGAGCTGAATTCTTTCCCCTCAGTACATATGAAACTCTCTCTCTCTCTCTCTCTCTCTCTCTCTCTCTCTCTCTCTCTCTCTCTCTCTCTCTCTCACACACACGGAGCAGGGCTGGCTATCAAGGAAACTGTAAGAGGAACATGGCTTGTTTTTTCTCCTGAACCTCATACAGGCCTCTTTCTTTTTCTAGCTTGTCCCATTTCCCTCTTGCCAGACACACAACTAAAACTTTGCCTGCACTTGACAGCTACCTTTTTTGGTTGCTGTTTCTCCTGACCACCATATCTGTGTCCACACATTCTGCTTGCCCCCCCTCCCACCCACCCACCCCGAGCCAAAAAAACAAGCCCTGCTTTTGATTCCAACTCAGGTAAGTTAGAGGTGGAGGAATCCAGGTCCATTGAAATATTAGGGGTCCAACTCAGATTTTCCTCTGGCTGCTTAAAGGAAGTCAGAGCCAAAGCCTGAGTGGAGCCACTTTTCTGGACCTGGATTCCCACTCCTGTATAATCCAAAGCACCACGCGCTGACATGTGGCTGCACCCAGGCTCTCTGAGCTTGGGAGATCTGGCCCATACTGTTGTTCTTCATGGCTTTCAGGGATGGAGTAGCTGCTGGTGATTTATGTGAGCTTGATTCTCCCATGTCGGCCTCGGATGGCAGGTCCTAACGGGCCCCACTGGAGTTTGGACCACAAGAGCTTGTGCACTTTTTCACTCTTGAGTCATAGCATAAAGCACAACTGCAGGTGATTGTTTCAAGGGTGTTTTTACACCATGAAGAATCTACATGTTACCTTGCTATTCGATTACAAATGGCGTATGGCCTGTGAAACGCGCTCACCCCATGGAGAGCGCTTTCCAGGCTCCCTTACTCCTCCTGTAGACATTCGATTCAAACCAGGTGGCTTTTTTATAAGGGCATTAATATGATTTTGATGCAGACACAGTGGACAGGGCTGCTTCTGCGTTGTTCCGATGGACCTCTGTTAAACTTAAATGCATAATGACTGATGGGGTGCTGCTCTGAGAAATCAAGACTTCTCCACTGAAGCATATTGTATAGAAATCAGAGTCACACTGCATGCCAAACACAGCTGAGCTTTGGTTTATGTGACCTGTTGGGGTGGCTGATATGGTAAAAGGAATTGTGATACTTTTTTGGAGGCTTTATGAGATGAAACTATGCGTGCCACGTTAATAACTGTGTAATAACAGTAATAACTTTCACATTCTTGTACAGAACAATAATACTGTTCTGGCATTGTCAAGATATTACAACAATTGAAGTACTTTGCAGACGTAACTATACCCATTGGCATCTTTCTTTAAATAATATAATAAAGTTTGTAATAAATGTTATTATTTTTCAAGATGTTCTCACGAGCATGGCTGCAACATGTCCAGACTTCCATAACAGTAGAATAAATCATGTTAAATTACTAAGGACATTATCAATAATAAACAATAGGAATATGTTATAATGTGGCTTGTAAATAAATACACAAATAATTATATATCACATAAACAATTATTGTATTTAAACAGGATTCCATGTAAACAGGATGCTTTCATTTCTTATACTGGGTTAAGATAAAACTGTAGCATTTAAAGCTGTAATTTGATGTTAATTGCTTTTAGAGCAGCTGTCTCATTTTGTGGGGAATAAGAATACCATGAAGAAGTGCTTTTTTAGTTCATTCAAAGAGGTCCTATTTTATATTCTTTCCATGTAAAGTGACATATTTTAAGTCTTTACATTTAGTTTTTGAATAGTATGGCTTATATTGAAAACTAAATTAGTTTTCAAATTATTAATATTTCAAGCCTAACCATATCAACATTAAAGTAAAAGTTTGAAATACATATAATCGATATAATACAAGAAGAGGTACTAAGTTTAATAATTTAACAATTATTTAACTATAACTTTAAAGCCTATTTTAGAATAAACACTGAGTTTATTTAAGTAATTCAAGGTCACAAACTGTACAGTATATATTATACATATTCAACAACAACTTCAAATGTACTTAGTAATGTTGGAGATTAAAGCAAAAAAGAAATGAGCAGTTATATGTTCTTGAAAACACTCAAGATCCATTTCAAATGTCATGATACTTTGAAAACTAGGTGAGGAAGATTTCAATGTCTTCAATTGTCCAGCTTTACACGTAAAAATCACACCCATACATATCTGTTACTAATATACTTGATTTCTCAGTTCTGTATGACTTCATACTGGGGGGAGGGGGGTCGGAGACATTTATGAATAGGGGACTAAGCTTTAACTAGGGGGGGTCTTGCACTAAGTCCCCCAGGAGAATTAAAAAATGACCCCAAAAGTCTTCCATTATGAACAGCATAAATTAAAAATGACAACAATTTTAAGTGAAACACATTTCTTTCAAGAGAGGCATGATATTATATTAGATACAGATCTGATATGACTCTTACCTTTCATCAGCTACAGACAGAATGGAAAGCTCATCATTTTGAAACAAAATAATTTCATTCACACAAACAACAATTTTGGCATGGCGGCGCTATTATAGTGTGATAAAGCGCTATAGCTCCAGGTACCTGGGGTTGTGGGTCCCCACTTAGGTCACTGTCTGTGCACGATCACAGGAAGGACACACATTTTCCTCCCACCTCCCCAAAAAATGCATGTATAGAACTGGCCAGCATTTGAGTGAGGGGTATGTAGGGGCACTCCCAGATGGACTGCCGCATTCACAGAGGTATTCTGAGCTCATACTGATGATTCCAGGCAGATCTGGATCCACTCCAGACCCTACTCAGGAGGAAGCAGATAAGATAATGGGGCTAAAGAACATTTACATGCTTACATCCCCCAAAACAGGTCTGACAATGTCAGAACCATTTGAATCTTTATTTTTAAGATTTTGTGTTAAAGCATGAAGAAGTCAAAAAAGATTAGTAATCAGCAGTCAGTATGGTGCTCAGCACTGTGGTTTCTTCCACCAGGTCTTGTTTGTGCTACTGTTCTACATACCCATGATGTACAAAGTGACTTTTATTGTACCACAGACTAATTTATCTAATTACATTGTATCACCCACCTCTAGTCCAGTCATGGTAATGTCTAAAGATGTCTGTCACCAGACTCACAGGGGATGTTTATGTTTCACTGCAATGTTCCCCAGTTTTTGTCCTGTGGGCAGGAGAGAGCTTGCCCACTCAAGCTCTTTTCCTTGCCTTGAGCTACTCTTCACATGTGTCAAGTGGCTAGTCAACCAGCAACCCCAATAAAACAGCAGATGAGGAGAAATGACCATAGCCTCTTTGCAGTGGCTCAGGGACTTCAGTAAAACACAGGTAGTCAGCACAAAATGACAGAACTTTGAAAAGGGATTTGAGGTAATGTGCTGCAGACTAAAGTTCATCTAGAGTGACCACTGCAGCTGCAGGAGACGCATCAACTACACAATTAAGAACACACTCTGCCTATGAAGGGAATAGGGTTAAGGGTGTAGGGTTTGAGTACAATTCACTGAATGCAGTGTTTGTTCAGAGTTAACATAGAATTCATGACATATAAAATGAACATACACTCATTTATTAAAGAGTTGATCCTGATTTTGTTGGAGTAACGCTGCTGCACATGGAATACCTTCTACTAGATTCAGGATATGATTGCATTTATTGGCAAGAGTGGCATGTATTGTTAGTGCGGTCACGATGCTGGATGATCACCACTGCACCTCATCCCCAGCTCCCCAACTCATCCCAGATTTACTGTATGAAGCACCATCATTCAAAAGAATACAGTTCCACTGCTCCACAGCTCAATGCCAGGGGCTTTATACCTCTAGAAATGCGTTCCGTGATGAAAAGAGTGGCAAGAATGAGGCCACCCTCCATCGCTCCGCTCCATTGGCAGTAGTTCTCACTGACCAATCAAGCTCTGTTTGTGTACATTTGCATCTCTGTATCAGCAATAAACACAACTGAATAAAAAAAATAAAATAACTGAATACATTCATTATAAGGGGTGTCCACAAAGTTCTAGGCGCAGTATTAACAAGAACTCACACATATTATGTTTCTGTATAACATTAGAATATTACATTTTTAATGAGTTACAGAAGCATGCAGGCTATGAAGACTACCTTCTGTGTATGAATCACCACATGTATCTGAGTGTTCTGAAATGCCATGGGCACAGCTTCTGTACTGAGCAATAGTGCCTCATATAAAGAGACAAAACAGAACGAGATGAGTAGATAAAGAGAACCAAATGAGACAAAAATATTAGCCTTTAATTATTGAACCTTCACTTGTCTGGTGTGTGGCACTTGCGTGTGGTATGGTAGTGATCTCAGGCGGTAAACACTTGCAAATTAAATGTTTGTAACTGTTGATTAGTCCTCACTAATTTTACTCCATTCCTCCATAAAAACAGCTTCAACTCTTGTGTTGGTGGGTTTGCTCCCATGATCTGCTTACTTCAGATCTTTCTGATACATTTCTATTGGATTAAGGTCAGGACTTTAACTGGGCAATTCCAAAACATTAACTTTATTGTTTGGTAGAGCAACTTGTGTGCTTGGTGGAATAATTCAGAATTCATTGTCCCATCAGTGACAGGAAAACAGTAAAACAGGCCCTAACCATGATACTACCGCCACCATATTTCTTAAATGGGACAAGATTTGAATGCTGGAATGCTTGTTTTTCTTTCTCCAAACATAAACTTCTCATTTAAACTAAAATATCTATTTTAGTCTCATCCATCCACAAAACATTGTTCCAACAGCTTTTTCTCTGCCACCCAGCCAAGCACACCGTTATTGTTCAGTGTTCACCTGATGGTGGACTCCATGAACATTAACATGAGCCAAAGTGAGAAAGGCTTTTAGTTGCTTAGAAGTTGCCTTGGGTTCCTTTATGAATTTGCTCATCACAAATTACACGCTGCTCTTGGTGTGATTCATTGGTTGACCACTCCTAGAGAGGGTAATAATGGCCTTGAAATTCTCCATTTACACCGTTGTCTGGATTGGTGTGGAGAAAATAAACTATTTAGAAAAGGTTTGTAACTTTTTTCAGATTGATGAGCATCAATCACTCCTCTTCTGAGGTCCTCAGATATATAACACCCCCCCCCTTAACTTGTGAGTGGTAGTGATGTGAGTTGTAGTCAGCATTTTTTTTAGAAAGCTTAACTTTCTGTCTACATAATGTAAACACTGAACACAAGCCTTGAGAGCATATTTTAAAAAAGTGGCATTTTCAATCACAACCAGCATTTTCTTGGATGGAAGCCAAAGTGCAGACATATGTGTAGGTGTAGGGTTCAGTTCTCTACTATGCCATTCACAGCAATAACAGTTTTAAGTTAAACATTTATCACTACACTCTCTTTGGGTAACATGATTTACAGTAAATGTAATTCACAATGGATAACAGAGTTTTCCTAATTTACTGTAAACAGTTAAATGCTTCAGGACAGGCTGAAGAATTACGACGATGCAAGCACTTATCCTGCACTTTAATGAAACTATGATTCATATAACTACATGCAAATCGTGAGGTTTATGAATGTGAACAATGCACACTGTATGTTGGGACAAAGTCCTCAAAGTCAGAATAATGGACTTAAAAGTCAGGCTTGTGCCTTTTAGAGAGTACTTCTTCAAACTCATCTATTCTCTCTTTGTCTTTCCAGCCTGACCATTCTTGCCCCCTCCTGCTTCATTCTCATTTCATCTCAATCAGCTGTGCTTAACTGCAGGCTCTCTAGGCCACACTGTTGACATGACCTGCTCCGAACGGCAGGCAACCTAAACAATGCTGCAAACAGGCCAGTGCAGATCTGGCACACAGGCACTGCACAGGGAGGAGGAGTAATACAAAGAAAAGAAGGGAGGGGAAAAAAGGAAAAGAAAAACAACCAAGACCAAATGGTCAAGCCGGAAACTGGATTTTCTAGCAGTAGCAGGGTTGAGTTTACTTGGTTTGATTTTGCCAGACGCCAGAAAACTCAGTGGAGGGAATCACAACCACTGCTTAATGTTGCCTCATGAAGTGAACGGATTGAGTCTTTTACAAGATTCAGGTGTAAGTACATTTTTCAGGACAAAAATTTAACCAGAGAAAATCAGAATAAATCTGTAAATACAGACAATAAACTATGTAAACACTATAGAATAAACTCTATTGTACAGCACACAATAACTATACAACCACTAATCGCAGAACAATAGTGACTAGACATTGTACAAAGGGGTCAGAGGAAACAGTCAGTCTACAGCAGCAGGGATTATTGTGCCGATATGATTATGAGTCCAATGATAGGGGATGATATACACAGATCTACATTCTCTATGAGTGAAGTATACTATTTATGTGAAGTTAAAGTGGGTGAAAGTAAAAGAGTGCGAGGAAGCAGTTTTCAGGTTCATTTCACTTAAACAGCCCATGTAGCTCATCACACATAAAACATTTTTCCACACAAGGCTGGAGAGATGGCAATAAGGAGCTAATATTTTGTTGCTGTCAGACAAAAAACTTCATTCCAAATCCTTTTGGAGCATTTCCACAGATATCTACATATTTGTGATACAATATATGGAATGGCAAGATACAGGCCATTGGCCAAATATGAAACAGGAAAAAGAGAAACAAATGTTTGCATGACAGCAAATGATATGGTGCTTCAGGCCAACTGTAGTCGAGATGAGATCTGATAGAATAACACAGATTGTGGAGAACAGCTTGTGGCTCATTAGACAGGCAAACGTAAAAACCCACAGTGATGATCAAGAACTAGACGAAACCTCAGTTGAGTGAAGAGCGCATCATTCTAATAAAAGATGATCCAATATTACATCAAAATACATCACAAACTGACTTTTGAAATAGCTAAAAGTGCAATCTCAACGATCCAAGAATATCTCAGAAGTTCTCAACCGGTCAAAAGTTTTAGAACACCCAATACGTGTACATATAGTATATTATACAGCAGCATTTTGTTATTCAAGAGATCACATCACAGCACGATGACTGTCTGAAATTTTTTAACTGGTTTACAATTAACAGCATGCCACTGCATAATATAATATATATATATATATATATATATATATATATATATATATATATATATATATATATATATATATATAATTTACACTTGTATAATAAATAAAAAAATATTATATTTATATATTAATATAATAAATAAATATAATGAATAAATGAAAATAAATGTGTGTAATATGTACAACCCTGTGTCCTGACACTGTCAACAAACTTGCTATGTGTGTGCCTGTTGGTGTATTCTGTGTGACTGAAGACGGGGGAGTGTCTTTGACTTAGGAGACAGCTTGAGCCTAGCACTAAAATTGCAGGGCTTAATGGCTCATGTCATAGAAGAGATACTCCCTTCACATTTTTTATTCTTTTTGTTTTGCTTTCATGTGCAATCTCATGTTCTTTGGTGCTTGTTGTACAAATCTGACTAAACATGATCAGATATCTGACTCCTTAAATTGCTTTTTATGGATTAATAAAGGGCATTATTGTGTACCCAGTTCATTTAAATAAGGAAGTGTGTGTGTGTTCAGGTCAGAAATGTCGGGAATCTGACTAGGAAATACGGAAAAACATGAGAATGTCCCATATAGAGTAAAGTTTCTGAGAAAAGCTGCATGTTTTATTTTTTTGGATACTGAGATTAGGGTTAGAAAATATTTATTAGTGTGCAATAAATGTCTACAATACTCTGCAAAAAGTCAAAGACCACTCTTTCATGTATTTAACTTGACCTACTGAAATGGTCATTCATTTCTTCGTTTTTCAGCAGTAATCTTAGAGAAGCTAAAATTAAGATTAAGAAAGAAGGAAGGAAAGAAGTAAAAGTGTAGTTCAAGAAAATATTAAAAGAAATCAAGAAATCTAAGTTTTAATAGAGAATGTTACAAAGCAACTAGTGTAATTATATTATCTGAACCTACACCTCAACCAAATCTAAACCAAACCTCAAATTTCTAACTTCTTGATTCTAACTCAAAAAATAACATAAATTAACCTTACCCTTATTCTAACCCTTATCCTAAGCTTAACCATAATCTAAATCTAAATCCTAACTCTAAGTACTCCTAATCTTAACTCTTAACAATAACCTAACTCAACCTTTACCCCAACCCCAATCTTAACTATAATCTGAATTTAACCTAACGTTACCTCAAACCTCTTCACCATAACCTAAACTTTACCCAACTCAACCCTTAGCCTAACCTTAACCATAACCTAAATTTACCCTAACATTACCCTAAGCCTAACCCTAACCATTACCATAGTAGACTGTGAAATTCTTACTATTTCATCATGAGTTTCTGTCCATGAATTCCCTTTTAGAAGCTCCATAACAGGGAATAGCGGTATCCTGTAGGGACTGTTGGGACTCTGTTCTTTTTAGAGTATAGCTTGTGTGTATTTGGCAAAACAGCAATACCTGTGGATGGGAGCTTATTGTAAATTGTAATTCATGCAGAAAAAGTGTGTGCAAAAAATGTCACAAATGACTCATATTATTAGCACTGTGAACAAGATCTCAGCAAAAAAAACCAAAACATACTTACTATGTTTGGTTTGGTTATACATGCTGCAACTATGCAAGACATGCTAGACTACCACAACTCTCTCTATCACATAAGCAATACTCTAAGCTTTCAGCTTTTGAGAAAAAGATGAGATAATTAAATTCCACTGTCAAATTAGATGTGAAAACCTCCATGACGAGATGACGACTCAAAATTATGGGTCTGAAAGGATGGAGAGTTGATCAAGGAGCTCTTACTGAGGCAGCAATCAGACAAAAAGGAGAACATTTGATGAACTGAAACAAAGAAACTAATGCTCTTCTCAAAACTGTCCTCCCTAGATCCTAGACCTCATATGCTGAATGTGTTCGGATGACTTGAATGGCGAGAAAAGCTATAGCTTCTCGTAGGTGGAGGTGTGGAAAAACTTCACTTCTCATATCTGAAGAACTGAAAGTGAGAAAATGAAAGCTGTAGCAAAGGTAAACAAAGGTACAATGTCTGGACTTCTGTGTCATTTCCAGTGAAAGGTCATTTGACTGGAAATTAAATAAATGAAGCATGGCCTCTTACTTTTGCAGAGTACCATGTGTAATACATATGTACCGTATGTGTCATTCTCAGAGTCTGTGTGTGTGTGTGTGTGTGTGTGTGTGTGTGTGTGTGTGTGTGTGAGTGTGAGTGTGTGTGTGGGGGTGTGTGAGTGTGTGTGTGTGTGTGTGGGGTGTGAGTGTGTGTGTGTGTGTGTGGGTGTGGGTGTGTGTGTGTGTGTGTAGACGAGCTATTTGGGGTTTTGTACTTCATGCTCAGAAACACGTGTCCTGACAGATTTAACAGTACAGTCTGAATTAAGAGAATTGATTTTTTTTGTTAGTTCTGAACATTCATGTTGTAACACTGAACCCTTAAAGGCAAGCTGATGAAGCTGTCGATGATTAAGGTATCATGATCTGTTGCGGGGGAACATGGTGAGCATATGGTGAGTTATGGAGTTCTGACTTGCCTCATTGCACTTGGGGAATCAAGAATTTGGCTGCAGAGGAGGCCCCCAACTGGGGAGGCCCTATTTATAGCAAGGAAAGGAAGAAAATCTATTGGGAATCAAATGCCAAAAGGCCGGAAAAGAGAAAAAGTGGGGGAGAGATGAAGTGGGAGGAGTGGAGTAAGAAAAGAAAGTAATGAGTAGCATGGTGAGATAAATAAAAGAGAAAGACAGACTGAAACTGAGACCTGATTAAGGTAGCATGTTCAGAGGATTATTGGTTAAGGTGTGAGGCCAGATTGTGGCAAATGTATACTGTGCATGTCAAATAAGCCTGGTAATACAGCCTCTTTTGAAATTCTTTTTGCCAACACAGTATATTGCTATATGCAGCAATGTACTGTTGCGAATGCTGTAAGACTACTAGCTGAATAATAAGACGTGAGTTTAGGCTGTTTGCTGTTTCCTCAAGAAAATTCCTAGATGTCATTCAGAGGCGAGTTTTACTAAGAATTTTCTTAAACCTGTTCTTGTGAAGGGCCTTAAGAAAAAGCTTGAACATTTGTGAACAACTTAGAATTGTCTATATTTTAGCATAAATTTGACCTAAAACCTTAAATAAGAACCAAATCAAACAAATGAGACAAACATTACACTTGCTCATTTATTTATTGAGGAAAATGATCCATTATTACATTTTACTTTATATATATATATATATATATATATATATATATATATATATATATATATATATATATATATATATATATATATATATATATATATATATATATACAAACAAAAGAGATTTTTGAGGACCTCTGTCAGCCTTGTTTCAAAAAGAAATGTACTAATGTGACTAAAAGAGCATTTCAGGAATCACATGTGTAATAAATATAGGTTGTCTTTATGTAATATTGGATCATTTCCCTCAGTTTATTAATGCAACAAAGACATGCAAAAATTGATGAATACCTTTTGATGAATACCAAAAATGAATACCTTTTTTAAGGATGTTTCCTTTTTGGGAAACTTCAGAGGGAAACGCTACTATTCTTTAGGCAAACCAGTGCCTGGTGAATGTGGTTTGTAATGAATTTGAATAAAAATGCAAATCATGCAAATGTTACAGAATTCTTGGGCTAATTTTTGTTGCCTCAGAGGAAGAGTTGTTAATGCTCTTCAGGCTGGAAAACATTACAAAACCCTCTCTAAAGGGTCTGGAACTCACCAATCCAAGACCATTATTTCCCTCCCCAGGAGTGGTCGACCAACAAAGATCACGGCAAAAGCAAGGTGTGTAATAGTCCATGAGGTCACAAAGGAACCCAGGGTATCTTCTGAGCAATTAAAGGCTGTTCTCAGTTTGTCTAATGTTAATGATCACAAGTCCACCATCAGGAGAACAACAATGGTGTGTATGGCAGAAGTGCATGGAGAAAGCCACTGCGCTTCAAAAAGAAGATCATCTGAAGTTTGCTAAAAAGATAACTACTGGAACAATGTTTAGCAAACAGATGACTTTTTTGTTTGAAATTAAATTATGTTTGGAGAAAAGCAAATGCTGGATTCCAGCACAAAACCTTATTCCATCTGTGGTGGTAGTATCAGAGTTTGTGCTTGTTTTATTGCATCTGGGCCAGGATGGCTTTCCATCATTGATGGTCAAATGAATTCTGCATTATACCAGCAAATTCTAAAAGAAAATATCATGGCATAGGTCCATGAGCTGAATCTCAAGAAAACATGCATTGAGACAATAACCCTAAGCAAACAAGTTGTTTTACCAAAGTTCTGACCATAATCAAATAGAAATGTTGTGGCAGGACTTGAAACAAGCAGCCCATTGGAGGAAACTCATCAACGTCTCAGAGATGAAGCTGTTTTGTTTGACGAAATTGGCTAAAATTCATCCAAGCTTATGTTCAGGAGTAATCAACAATTATCAGAAACCATGTTTCTCTTATTGTTAGTATTGCTGCACAGGGGGGGTCACATCAGATACTGAAAGCACACTAACTTTTACCACTCACAGATATGTAGTACTGGATCATTTTTTCCTCAATAATAAATGACTATGTGTAATATTCTGGCCTCATTTGTTTCATTTGGTTGTAGCTATCTGATTTAAAAATCAGCATAAAATCTGCATAAAAGGTTTTAGGTCACATTTCTGCAGATATATAGAAAAATTCAAGGTCTTCACAACAATGAAAGCACTGTATGTACTGAAATGATGGATCCCAATGAAAATACCAGCCTAAAAATCCCACATAAGAAAACACTGGTGAATGTCAGAAACTTTGGGAAAACAAAATTTCAAGAAGAGATTTCTTCTTAAGAACAACTGGTGAATAAGGCCTAGTGTTTCATGCCATCAAGACATGCCAGTTTTCTGTTCCAAACTATTGTCAACATCCCAGCATTGAAGTCATGTTTATTTATATTAGAAGGGTAGACGTCCCTAAACTTTTGACGGGGAGTGCATGATATCATTCGTTACTAGGAGCAGGATATGAAAGGGGAGATTCCAGCTTCCCTCCTTAGGCCTGAACAAGTGGCTCCACATTGTCACCATGCGGGTGGAAGGCTTCCCTTGGGGACCGTGAGGGGTTTTTCCACACTAATGATGTGGTGCTGCGATGACCCAATGAAGTAATGAATCTATCTTTATACAGCAGTCCAGAGTACTGTGGCCATTAGATCTCTATGAGAGATGGCAGACTGTAAACTGTGAAGGAGGGAACATTCCCCGCCTTCTCGCTGATCTGTGTAGATAAAAATGTGCAGCAGATACAGAGGAGCTGCCTTTTTTTCTTGTAGGTTTGGCTATCTTTCCCTATTTGGGCGGAAAGACTGCAAAAAGCCAAGTGGTCATCCTGGGGTGGGGAGTGATTGATGGACCCAAACTCTGAGTTAGCAGCTCTGCCTCACAAATCACAGTGGTCAGAAAGGCGGCTGAACTGTGAACAAGAAAAGGTTTGTTTTGCCTGGAACCATCTCATCTGCTGGACTCTTTCAAGCTTTACTTACACTGCCGTCCAGAAGTCAGAAAGCAGCACTAAGTTTGAATAAATGAACATGACAGTTGGGCTATGGTAGAATATAAAACAGAGTAATGTGTTCACTAACATTAGAAAAAGTGGGGCTGCCTAAGTGAGTGGGATGTAGCTTAAATCAAATCCACCTGAATCTCTCACTCAGATACTTCTGGAGGTTTGAGGAAGTTTAAATGAGGTGTTGAATTTGTAGCTTCAAGGGATTAAAAGGGAAAAAAAGGAGTGAAAAGGTGTAAAGGTTGAATGTAAGGGTAGGAGGTGTGTAGAACTGCATACCAGTGCACTGTAACTGGTAAGTTCAGTTAACTCAAACCATTTGATGAAACTTAGTTTGATGGCTGACACTGAAACCTACACTGGACGTATGAGGAAACGTCTCTTTCAATTAGAGTAACATGCTGTTATGCCACCCTATAAACAGACAGCTGAGGGAGCAGTACATTTGGTAAATGCTTTGTTACAAACCACCACCAACATATATTGACTGACACTGAACATTGTGTATAACAAGCTCCTGTACAGGACATTTTCTTTAGTTGGTATATTTCATTTCATATCTATCATAACCGTTTTGTGAGTGACTCTTGTTTCCCTCCTTTCATGCATTTAGTTGCATATATTCCACCCAGTCAGGAGAGCAAATGACTGTGATAAAGGAACAGTTTAGATAAAAATGTACGTAATGTATACCCCAGATGCAACTGACCCGCCAAGACGTGCAATATTAGAAACATGCAATGTTTACAATGCCTAACAAACAAACACTGGACCTGCTATGTTTAGGCTGACAACCCAAATCTGATCTTTGGCCAATAAAAAAAAAAACCCACACATAAAATGTGTTTTTACAATCAGAGCATGCAGAGTGTCACATTTAAAACATTTTGAACCCCTCAAAACAACGACCACATTAAATCCAGAGTGGAAGAGCAGGGATCCAAAAAGAGTGTGGCACCAGTCATCTGAACAGATCTGATTTGAAATGTTGAGACAATGTCTTAATGTGTTCAAATGCTCAAAATGCAGATTTCAGATTCATGTTTTATGAAATAATAATTAAGCCTTAGGGTTTGTGAGGAGCTGGTGGATGCTCTAATTGCTTGCGTTGTTTTATATCTGTGGTGAGATCTGTTTTGTATATGTGGGACAGACTTGTTGAATTCAGCAAAGAAGTAGAATTTCTCTAATTTATTTTCCTGTAGAGGATTTGCTCAGTTAGAGCAGAGGTTGCCGACACTGCTTCTGGAGAACAACACCCCTACAACCCAAATCCACCCCACCTGGTCCACCTGGTCCAACTGGCTAAATGGGGTGTGTTAGACTTGGGTTGGATTTGAAACATGCAGGAAGGTAGCTCTCACCAGGAACAAGGTTGGTGACCCCAGAATTAGAGAAAATCAAAAAACCACAGCAACAGAAGAGGGGAGTCATGACTTTAGGATGCAACTACATATGGATAACTGCTTTACAGACTTTTCCTACAGAGTAGGGTAGAGAACATAAAGAGTTCATGACAGTAATGTGTTCCATGCTGAAGTATTTCAAACTTAAACATCATATTACATGTTGTGTGTCCTAATGTCTCTGTAGATCAATGGAACATTCTGCAAAATGTTCTGAAGCTGTTTCATTTTTTACGCAGTGGATATTATGCATCTTTAAGTGCTAAGACACATTACATTGTGTTGGATGGCTGATTTGTTACGGAGAAAAGTGATGAAAAGTGCCATTGAATAATAACCTGAAGGCTATAACACACTTTGAAGAGCTGTGTTTCAAGTGGAAATTAAGTTAGTGAGTCTAAGATCATTCTTTTCTTCTTTTCAGGAAACTCCCTAATAAACTGAGCGAGAGGCCCTTGAAGAAAAGCTGCGATTCAGCAGCACGCATGAGTCAGTGTCTGCAGTGTCTAGCTGAGCTGTCATCTGAAGACTGTTCTTGTAAATGGTTCATATCATGAAAACAAAACTGCAGGGCCATTGTACTGTACCATTCCATGCTGGTGTGGCCCCATTAGATTTCTTTTTCCTTTGGCTGTGTTGCTAAATCAAAACCAGGATGTGTATGGCGTCTTGTAATAATGCGACTGGCCAAGGACTCTTATTAGTGTAGCAGATGCAAATGTAAAGCCATTCAGAGCATCTGTACATCATTTAGTCCCACCACCAAACAGTTCTGTGACCTAAGTGTGCACATAGACCCACTGTCCTCCACATTTAACCCATCCACCCACAGTGAAACATACACTACGGGGCAGTGAGCACACATGCCCCGAGCAGTGGGTAGCGCTATCCCCTTGCCCGGGGAGCAGCTGGAGAGTTAAGTGCCTTGCTCAAGGGCATTTCAGTCATGACCTTCCAGTCACACAGCTGGTTCCCTAACCACAAGGCCATGGCTGCCCAAATAAACCCTTGACCCCAACCCCTAAGTATGACTAGCTAACCATGCAAAGAAAACCAAGCGATATGTAAGTGTTCTGTGCTCAGATGCATTGGTGGGAAAAGCCACCGGAACGCTTTCCCTCTGTGCTCGCAACTGTGGAAAACAGGCAACTTTAAAAACTACGATTTACTCCCTGTCATATTCACGATCCCATCCCATACTGTTCATGCATGGAACACAAAAAACCCCTGAAGAAACAAGACATTTTCATTGTACTGTTTTGTTGATGTTACAAAAAATGTGCAAATATGCAAATGTTAGTACAGAGGTTAAGCTCTGTCCATTCATTGGTTGAAGTTATAAGGGCTGCTGTTGAGTGAGGCATAATATAAAGCAGCCAGTCGTCAGTCAATCAGTCTTCAAAGGAAACCAAACCAGCTTGTATAATCCTAAGAGATACAGAGATGTATTTTTGCTTCATAAACCCACAATTAAACCAAATGAAAATCTAAAACAGGGAATGGGCTCTTTAATAACCTGCACAAACAAAGACCTGTTTTTTTGTTTTTTTGCACAGGGCAAAAGAAACTTGGCTCTGACTAAGCAGCTGCCCCTTAAAGTCAGGAAGTAATGAACAATGTGAACCTTAGTCGAAAGATAACATTCTTTACTGAGATAGGTATGTGAACTTTTGCATTCATACTGGGTTCCTTGGGATCTGTTTTCCTTTGAAGTAACCAGAGGGCCTCTTTTTTTCCATCAGGATTAATAATTAACTCTCAGTTTCGCCGAAGACCATAATAACCAGGGCGGGATGAGCATCTCAGATACACAGTCTTTGGCACGACAAGGCCGTCCTGAGGGAAACCTACAGAGTGACGGTTGAGGCTAGGGCTAGACTAAGTATCAGGTTCTGTATCTGCTGAGAAACAAGACAGTTTCTCATCCTCTTCCTTCTGCATTTTAAGGGGGGGATCAGGTTTGGTCATGTGACCGGTGCAACATTGCGGCAGTTTGACATAAGCATAAATGACTTTCACACAGGAGAGCTGTTTCCCTGTTGGGGCATGAGAAGCAACAGGTTATTCCAGTTGGCAAGAATATGCTAAGCTGAGCCTGAGGGCTACATTTGGAGCCTCTTAAAGATGTTGATAAGAAAGCCACTCTTCAAAAAATGATCTGCATGTGATTATCTGCATGCGGGGAAGACAAATGAAGAGAAAGAAAGCATGTTTTATGGATTTTTATCAAATGTGTTTTATGTGTGTGTTCTTGGGAAGGCCTACATACTAGAGATGAACACAATAGTGACATCTTCTGTTGGATTGCACAAAGAAACAGAGTTACATTCAGCAGTCAAGAAATTAAACGGTTGTGCAATCAGAGGTTACTGCAAAGATGTGCCAAATATAACAAGAGCATACACAGCCAACAGTCAACAATCAGGGCCTAAAAAAACATCTAAAAAGAAATGTAAAATAAAAACATTTTGGTCAGCACTAGGGGTGGGCAGAATGGAAATATTTGATTGTTATATGTCACAGTATGCCTTCCTGAACTGATGGTTTATATTTTCTATTGGCAAACCATTTCCACAGGCCCCCCAGTGGCCATTCTTCCATCACAATGGAAATTAACTGGCTAAATACTTTATTCCACAAGTTTGAATCTTTGTGGTGTGTGCACATTCACACGGCATGTAATAAAATACATCAGCATGTACTTTCAGTGCTTTCTGTGCTCATAAGGCTTTCATTCATGTTGGATACACTATGTGACTTTGCATGATTATTTAGAGTATAAGTCCTTTTTTCATTCAGCATAACAACATAAATGGTAAGTGACTTATCCGTCTATATTTACTTACACACCTATTTTTCATTTCATTGTTCAGAACGGGACTTTCCGACACCATCAAAATGGAAATCTATTACTTTTGCACTTTGATTACAAACGATACATATCAAGTAAATGCAACTATATTAAAGAGGATCACAATATTAATCAAATCAGTGAGGATCACAATATTAATCAAAAAGGGGATAAAGAATTCTAAATTACTGTACTGCCACCATACTGTATATATTTCCTATAAGTAAGATTTAGGGGAGAGTTATAGGGAAGAGCAGATTATTAACACTGGGGTAAAATGTAACATGTATTTAAACATGTTTAATTTTTGTCAATCATCTTGTATTTCTGAAGCAATCTACGAATTATGGATACATATTTCACAGTATTCCCCCCGAAAACACATTTTATAGCACACAAATAATTTACTGATATATTCTGAAAAATAAAAGGAACAATGGTGAAATCTTAAAAGGAAAATAAATGTCTATACTTGGCAGCCTTTTTTGATCATGAATTTTTGGTTTTATGTATTTATTTTGGAAAGCTTGTGAAGTTCAATCCAAACAGAAATGTTATGTTCTGATTTCTTAGACTGTTTTCCATTTTTGTTACCACTAGCCCATCCAGCTGTCACAATTAACTTGGCAAAGGGGTAAGCTGTAACATTTGAACTGCTCCTGCTTTTGGCTGAACTGTTTATAAAATAGGATCTGGAAACATTTTTTTGTTTATTTAAATATTCATTTGTAGCACAAATGTGCAGATAGTTTGTATAAAACTGCACCCACTTTCCAATATTTTTCTATAACTTTTGACAACACAGTGTATCTCTAACAACTGATTCTGTTGAACTGGATTTCCTTTTCATTGTGTATAGTGTAGATTATGATTTCTATTTCAAATATTATACTAGCTTTCTTCCATCACCCACCCCTAGTCAGCATTATCCAGTGTCACAACATATGAGTATTTAGTCAAGCAGAGACAAGAAGGACATAAACCGCATTTGACTTGTTGGATATTGTCCACAACTCTGCACTTTGTCCAACTAAGCACATTTCCAATTTCCAATGCTAAACACTGTATTTGCTTTCTGTTTCACTGTTTCTGTTTCCTGTTTCTCACTCTGATAAAGCAATGCTAGTGGAGGTTGAAGGTTGTGTTGTCCCACAGGTGAAGGTGAAGGGAGATTGAGCAAGCATTCCACAGCACTGAGTCCACAGCCCCCGGCCTTTCCCATGCGCCGGAGGGCCAGGCTGCCTTCCCACAGCTACTCCCCCTCTCATGTTTCCTCTGAACTTCCATACTGCTCTCTGTTTAGGAAATTCCCTTTTGTCATCCTTTCTTGCTGCCAACAACTATGCTTACGAAACACTCCCCATCGAAGGCCTTCACTTACGGAGCCTAACACTTAAAGCCTACTTTCTCTTAAAGAGAAGAGGAAACATAAATAAATACATTTAAAAAAAGCACACAAAAACATGATTAAATATACAGAAGAACAAAGATACCAGGCTTAAAACAGTATTCACATTTTTATCCATTTCTTCCACAGCTGTGTTTTATAATGAGGCCGCAACTTTGATGCCTTGTTTTACCCCAGATATCAAACACATATTGGTCCACTGGCTTGATGAGGTCAACAAACCACTGCCTGCCACTGCTCGTCCACCCCCGGACCACTGTAATATTCTCCTGCATACAAAATCAAAGTAGTTAGTCTTTTGTTTTAGAAAATGTACTAAATCAAATATTACAAGCAACTGTGAGAATAAAATGTAGTTGACACTGTGCTAGATGACAATTATTGACCAAACTAATTTACAACAGATAATGAAATAAAACATATATTGGACGCTATATTTGACCAATACTGGTCTGCTACCCTCTTGCTATCAGGGACAGAGTAAAAAAACAGAAACCTGAAATTCATTCATAATATAGGTAAATGAGTTGCTGCTGAAGCAAGTAACCCAATAGTTTCTACTAAAGGTCTCCATTTTAATAAAAACTTTAACATTCCCTCACAAACTTCATCTCTTCTGTCATAACAATGACATACTAGTGGCTATTCAGACAAAAAGGGGAAGATGCTAGAATGAGGAGCATCATTTTCAGTTGGAAAGCCCTATATGAGGTTAGCTTTAAGTTACAGTAATTAATAATAAGTGCATCTCCTTTATTTTATTTTTATTGTTATTAGCTGTGTAGCATTTAGCTCACGAACTATCACGCTGCCAAAGTAAACAAATGAAGCTGTATAAGCAGTTTTATTACAGATGGAGATGTTTAAAGCCTATCGTACAGTAAAGCAAATGTTATTGTTTAGAAATATTGGTAACATTTTACAATAAGGGTGCATTAATTAACCGTATTCATGACAGAAATAAACATTATTAAATGGTTTATTAATGTCTGAACTAATTATTGACACTACTTAAAACGGTTTTAGGAATTACTAAACATTTGAGTAAGAAAATAATTGATAAGCAGCAGCCAATTACTCCCTACCTATAATAATAACTATCGTACATGTAAATGTGTTTTGCACACACAGGAATTTGCCCTCCACATTTAACCCATCCAAACAGTGATACACATATACACACTAGTGAATTCACACACTAGGGGGCAGTGATCACACATGCCTGGAGCAGTGGGTAGCCCTATCCATGGCACTCGGGGAGCAGCTGGGAGTCAAGTGGCTCAGGGAATTGAACCAGCCACCTTACAGTCACAAGGCCACCTAACACCAGTGCCTGTGTATGGACACTGTATGGACAAACTTCTCATTCCCTTTTTCTTCCTCATTCATTGTTTCTCCTAAAATAAAGGGTATTGGATGCTGCTTCTCACCAGTGTGTGCTGGTTGAGTGCTGAGAGTGATTGTAAAGAGTGCTGATTGTAAAACTTCACCGTTAAGAAGTGGAAGCCAAGTGGACGAGGGCCAATTGGTTTTTGGACAGGTGATGGGTGTACTGTGAGTCAATGAGCTTTCTGAAGATGTGGAAGATAGAGATTAGATTTATAACTTTATTTATTAGTGTCATCAATGCACCAGTTAATACTGTATTAAGCATTGTTTATAGACTTTACATTTTCGCACATTTATTTTTGAATATTCCCTGATATATACTAATCAAAAGTTTGGAATCACCATACAAAATTGTGATTTCAATGTTTTCAATAATATAAAACCTGTTTGGTTGTGGAACAAACATTCTGTTATTCTTGTTCATGTTTACAAACTACCTATTGTAAGTATAAAGCTAAGAAGGCTCATGATTTTTTCAGGTAAAAACATTACATTTTGTAAAGAAATCAGTCAAAATAAATGTCCTGAGACACGTTTTCCCACCCCACTGGCTAAACTTGTACAAAGGTATTATAATATAGTAATAATAATTACATTAATACCAAATACACAGATTTAAACCACTTAAATGTTCATAACAATTGTTCTTCTTTCAAGCAAATAATTATCTAAAACTACAGTGTTTGGTTTATGTCATATCATTTACAGGTCAGTGCACATATTGCATAACTACATCTTTACATTTTTGGAGTCATAAATAGCTCTGGTATATTACTGGAATACACAACAAAGAACTGTAAGTATATTTTACAATTATATTAATCTACATTTTACATATATCTATATATTTTTCAAGCTTTCAGTAAACACTGGCATGAACCTGCAGTTACTTAGGGTGTCAGGTTTCCTGCTTTTAGACCCCTGATTCATTTGCTGTGGTCCTGATCATATGATATAATTGTGTAAAAGCAGGAAGGACACTAAATCCTGTAGTGCTGCAGTTAGTTTATTTGTAGCACCAGTCCTGCCAGTGCATATCTGAGTATAGTGTGCAATTCAGAAATCTTTTGAGCATTATTTGCATAGAAAAGTTGCATTGCACCGTGAAATATATATCTATGTATATATCAAAATAAATAGAACTTCATTTAAAACTGCTATTTAAATGCCAATCCTGCCCGTGCAGAATTATCATTGTGCATTTTCTTCCTTCAAACATTGTGCTACCAATCTGGGACTTCATTGGACGATTTGAAACTACTGTTCTACAGGAGCCCTAGAATGTAGCAGATCTACAGCAGATATGTTCAAATCTGGGCCTTCACTGCAGTTTCCAGTTCTGGACTAATATTTGGTAGGGGTCACTACCAATCAATTACATTAACTGTTCTCCTAACTTCCACCAAGAACATAATCCAGGACAGGAAACTGAATTCAAGATCCATATTTAAAGATCTGGGAAGTAACCTACACCTTCTAGAGCAGCCCATGGAATCTAACAGAGCCTACATACTTTACAGGAGGCCACAGATTTCATAGAAGCCTAAATATTCTACAGGAGGCTACACATTCTACAGTATTTCACAGTTTCCTACAGGTCCCACAAGGTTCTAAATAAGTAAAACGTTTCTGAAATTGCCTTCATGTTCCATAGGAGCTTACAGCTATTAAGAGGAACCCACAGGAGCCCAAAAGTTCTTCAGAGCCTTACAGGTTACACAGGAGTTCAAAGGTTGTTGAAAAATTCACAGGGTATAGAACAGCCCACGGGCTCTATAAAAGACTTAGCAGTAGCCCTAATGTTCTATTAAAGCCTTCACATTATACAGGAGCTTACGAGCATGCAGGTTCCATAGAATCCCAAAGGTTCTTCAGGAGACTGTAGGTTCTATCGGCACCCACAGCTTCTACAGGAGCCCACATGTTCTACAAGAGTCCACAGTTTCAACAGAACCTAAGGGTCAAACAGAATCTGCAGGCTCTGCAGAATAACAAAGTTTCTGTTAAAGACTGGAGGTTCTACAGGAGCCCACAGGCTCCAGAGCCCAGATTGTTTTGGATGAGCACACAGGTTTAAGAGGAGACTTAAGTTTGTATATGATACTACAGGTTCTGCTCCAACCAGTGAATGTAGCTTCTCATACTCCGTGTCCCCACCGAGAAGCGTGCAGGCCAGAAGCCAAAGACCATGCAACCATGAAAACCCTCTTCATAATGGTCACTGGTGACAGTCACACCAGCCTCCTCCAGGCGGCGGGCATACATTAGACCATCATCCCGCAACACGTCATGCTCACATGTCATGATGTAGGCAGGTGGGACCAACTTTAATACTTCCCTCTCAGCCAGCAAAGGAGCTGCACGGACATCCAGCAGGCCTGGCAGCTGCTCTAGGATTCCAGGGGTGCCAAGATGAGGAATGACTGGCTTATAGTGTTTACAGAAGGCAGGTGCTAAAAGAGATGTCCAGTTTGTTTTTGCCTTAGCTGCAGCCACTGCCTCTTGACTCTGGTCAACAGCAGTGTGGTTGTTAGCCAGCAGGGAAGGAACTAGGCTCATATCTCCATGCAAGTACTCCAACCAAAAGCGGACCATGAGGAGGCGGTACAGGATAGGCACATTGCCATTCTGCTGGTAAGATGGTGTGTTGAAATCCAGGGCCTGGAGCACAGGGTACACAAGGGCCTGTACCTTGAACTTGATAGAGATGCTGTTGTCTACGGCCAACTGTGTCAACAAACAAATGGACAAACGTTTTACCCCTTAACCCAAAGCATCATTCATTCTTAAGTGTGAATATATATACATACATGGGTGTTTGTGTGTGTGTGTGTGTGTGTGAGAGAGAGAGAGAGAGATTTGATCTCAGTACCTGTTGAGCCACAGCAGCAGCCAGGTTCCCTCCGGCGCTGTCACCTGAGACAGCCACCCTCTCAGGGTCCATGGAAAACAATGCTAGCACCTCCGCTCTCAGGATGTGCCTGCAGGCCCGCAGAGCATCATTGTACGGCTCTGGGAAATGAACTTCCGGGGCAAGCCTGTAACTGGAAATGCAAGAGTCACCAGTGTTTAACATAAGTGCCTAAGACTGATCAGATTTCATGACGACTCCAAGAAAATAATTACAAAGTGACCAAAAAGTGTCAAATTTACACAAAAAGTAGATTTGGAGTAAATTAATCTGGGGTTCAAGATTCAATACACAGTTCATTTATTCAATACAAAGTGTTACATTGCAAAAAACCTACACACACACACACACACACACACACACACACACACACACACACAAAAAAAATTTGTCAAACCTGAATTTAAATACTGTAATAATACAAGATTCTGGATCTTTGATTTTCATGAGCTAGACGCCATCTTAGTCAACAATAATAAAGGAGGTATGAAATATATCACTTTACATGTAGTGAACATAAAATGTGACTCTAACTTTTTGTAAGAAATGATGAACACCCATAACCAATATTCTAATTTTCTGAGATGCACTAGTTTATAAATCATTCAGTTTTAATAAATCAGTATTAGAATTTCACAGGACAAATTAAATTAACACATATATAAGCTTATTATTACAAAGTTATCTGTTATACTGGGCTTTTGAAAAGTTAAGGAAACTCTCTTGATGCAATACTTACTCTACGGATATAATAACTGCATCCAAATCCTCAGCCATTGTCCTGCACAAGAGGTCATAGGAGCGCATTCCTTTTAGAGGTGGGGTGCCAGGGCAGGGAAAAGCATGGTGAAACAAAAAAAATGAAAGACAGTTTACAAAGACTGGCAACTGAAGCTGACCACAGTGATGAAAGCAAATTACTTGTATGTATGCTTTTACACGAGTGTAGTTTCAGAACCATGTGATTTGATGAATCATGAAAGTTCATGCGACTTTGTCTCCTACTTTGTATTTATGACCTCTAAGGATTATAGATTGTACTGTTGTATAATTCATTCAAAGGAGAGTTTATTTGACATTTCCAAGCCTGGCCACTTGAGGGAGCTCATGAACAGCCAAGTGTCAGGAATGCTGCAGATCACAAAAACTGTAAACACTTCTGAACTTTCCCTCAGTTCCCCATCACTCATCACACTGGCCAAGTAAAGCCAAGTAGCATAGAGGTGTAAAAATGCATTAATGCGGCTTAATGCGTATTAAACAATTCCTCCACTTACATTAATGCATTTTTGTTTATTTATTTATTATGTTTTAAAATTTCCATAGCAAACTAAATAGAATCACTGTGAATTGTTCTCAAATGCTATGTGCCAAGCTTAAGGAATCAAAATTGCCACACAGTGCTCACAAGTTCTAAGCCAAAACTAATCCATCTACTCACTTCCACTGCCCAGGGCCCAACCCCCTCCATGGAAGTAGACCACTCCTCGTTTCAGGCGCCTTGAACCGGGTCTGATGGACTCAAACACACGGGCCTGCACTCCATCGAACGAAGTATCAGTAACCCGCACATTCTCAGTAGATTGTGGCCCTCGAACCTCGACGAGTGACACCATATAGTTGAGGACATTGATTTGGTGGCCCAGGCCCAGATTCTGGACAAGATGACCCTGCAAGAAAGGAGGTCGGGTTCAGCAAAACAAAGCAAAAAGACTCAACCTTTTACACCATGGTCTAATCTTCAGACTGATACAGTGAGAAAATGTGCATATCATTCTAACAAGATGAAAACATATTACTTCAACTTATTTATTGCCAAAAGTAAACTGAAAGATATAACTGATGTTAAATATTGTAGAGTTTTTCATATAGAAATGATGCACATATTTGATTCAGCTGAACTCAATGCCTCACTTTTATTCAGGGCAGTGCAGATTTGACATGGTCTTGAAAGGCTGACGACTGAAAGGTCAGTGAAATAGCCTATTAGTGCACATTTGCTCTTTTATTATAATAAGACAAACGGAACTTTTGGTCTTCATTAACACAGGTTATTCTACATTTAGAGGTAAAGCTACTGCAACAAGTTTGAGGAGATTCTACACAAAGCACTGCTGCAGCCCACACACACACACACACACACACACACATACAAACACTGGGGAATCAAAGAGAAATTCCACCATTCATCTGTAAATAAAGTCATTCACAATGGTTTGGTGTGGAATGCTCCATTCTAAAGAAACTTACAGAGCCACAGCAGTGGTTGGTGATAGGAAGCAAACATCTGAAAAGAACAAATGTGTTGCCTAATGGTTGAGACATTGTTTTACAGTAGTTTTGAAAGAACAGTGTGGCCTGAAGCATAAATCAGGGGTGTCCAGTCTTATCCTCAAAGGGCCGGTGTGGCTGCAGGTTTTCATTCCAGCCAAAAGTATCAGTTGTTTGAAAACTGGCCCTCTGATTAAATATGTGAGATCAGGTGTCACACGTGGTTGTTTATAATAAAAACCTGCAGCCACACCGGCCCTTTCCGGATAAGATTGGACACCCCTGAAAAAAATTAATAATTCAAAAATGGAAGCCAGAAGGAATCAACGCATGACTGCAATGGTGTCAGGCCTGACTGTCAGACATCTTCTACAATGAGTCCCACTTTTGCCTTGGTGGAGACGTCCAACAAATCTGGCTATGAAGGCACCATGGTCAGTGCACAAGGATGATGCCACACATCCATAAGTCCCGGTGTCATGGTGAGGGGTGCAATTTCATCTTCATTACCGGCAAGGTTACATCAAGGAGGTCCTGCAATCAGTGCTCCCACCTTTTCTGAATACACACTCTGAATGTTTCAACAAAGGCATGCATATGGTTGTCTCCCTGCCCCCTAGTGTGTGAATACACTAGTGTGTGTTTCACTGAATGAATGGGTTAAACGCGGAGGACAAATTCCCCTGAGTGATAAACATTTATGTATATTGTCAACATTGCAAACAATCTTAAACAAACAAACAAACAAACAAGCAAAT
Organism: Acestrorhynchus altus; assembly: GCA_034509495.1. NCBI lineage: Eukaryota > Metazoa > Chordata > Actinopteri > Characiformes > Acestrorhynchidae > Acestrorhynchus > Acestrorhynchus altus. The sequence goes on along the minus strand of CM067503.1, from coordinate 12,295,323 downwards.
TAACAAATAAAATGCCCACGTTTGCACAGTAACTGTGGTGTCTCCCCATCACTGCCACTCTAAAGAAATGTGCACCGGTTCACACCCACTTTGGAAAAGTGAAAAACACACAGTTAAGAGGAATCCCAAACAGCCAGGAGTTCACCAGTAGAGCAGCGGGCTCTCCTCACTGCTCCTTCTGTAAACATGGTGGCGGTGGAGCTGTCGTAATAAGACGTTATTACAGTGTAATCAGACGTGCAGCGGTGACGTAACGCGCTTCTACAGGTGTAGCGCTGTTCCTCCACCCCCAACAACTCACCACATGCATCATCGCCCTGAACACCGCGTCCAGCAGCATGAGCTTCCAGGGCTCGGCCACGGCGCTGGGCAGCGGCAGGTAGATGTAGTAGGACGCCACCGCTGTCAGCAGGACTGTGGCGACCACCGCTGACCGCACCATCTCATCAGACTCCAGCAGCCTGGACACGCACAGGCTTTCAGCAAGACCCCCTCATTCACTTCTGCATTCACTATCACTTTACTGCCGCCCCGGCGCTCCGCAAACACGGGTTATGAAATTACCGGACATTTTCAAAATAAAAGTCCCGCGGGCTGCCTGGTAGTCCCGGAGTCTTCGTTTGTGTCAAACACAAAATGTCATTTTTATGATGAAAAAAATAATATCTCCCAATTTAAATGAACAGATTGTGCTAGAAGTATCAGGAAGGGAAGACTTTTAACGAGTAAGGATTCCTAGTACAGCAAAAAAAATCTTAACCACTTAAAAGAGCCAATAATCTGTGTCTCACTGATTTATCTCCTCTCCTGGTTTTGGAGTTGTACAGAACATGCTGGACTGCGACTGCAGTGATTATACTGAGTTTGGTGGATATTCCAGTGCACCTGGAATAATGTAGATCAATACTCTAACCTCACCATGCTTTAAAGGTTTCAGTCTACTTTATTTCACTTCTGCTTGTTCAATGCAATTCTTTTCACAATTACATTGTTTTATTTGTTATTTATTTTATTATTATTCAAGTTTGTATCAATATTATTGCTACTATTGGTGTTATATTCTGCCAAGCATATTTTAATGTATTATTTACTTGTTTGTACTTTAAATGAGGTCCATCAATCAGTGCGTTTATGACTTTGATATGATAAAGGTGATGATATCATGAGGGGTTTCTTTCCTTCTTTAAAAAAAATAAATAAATACACTTATTGTTATTATTATTATTATTATTATTATTATTATTATTATTATTATTATTATTATTTTACTAAAAATCATGTTTCAAAACATACCATTCACTTCTCAGGTCTGAATATAAAACCTGCAAAAGCAGTTTATTTTGAATGAATTGGTTTTGAAATGCATCAAAAGCAACATTTACTTATAACTTTCTGTACAGCCTGCAGCACTGTAGCCCGGTTCATTCATACTGAAGCCATAAAGAGTGTTTCAGCCTGGACACCTTTTTGAACAAGGCACAATACAGGGCAACCAATCAGAACAGATGTCATTTGGCCTTAAAGACACAGAAAAAAGGGAATAAGCCAAGTAAAGTGAATAACACTAATACAAAGATAATAAACAAATAGTATACATTAACCTTACAGGTAGAATACAAGAACATGTAGAATCGAGCTGCATGACTGCACATGAATTCTTTTCATGAGTTTTTCAGTTTTTTTGCAAACAGCAAATATCGTACTTTAATAATGTGAAATTGAACCTTTTGGATGAAATTCTGTTGTCTTCTGGAAACTTAGGATATATTTGGCATAAGGTAGAATGATGCATTGCAATAAAATCCACAGATATTCTTTTAAAACCTATAAAACTAATTTTAAGGGAAAAGCAGGACTGTTCCTTTAAATAAATAATTGATATGGTGTCTCTTGTGTCATAGTGAATATAGATTTTTTTGTTTTCTTTCAAGTGATGAACTTTATACACAGGACAGTCAATGTCTACTGATCATTTTCAAGAGAAATAAATTGATTTCAAATATTAAGCAATAAAGGGTGATTGGGGAGAGATGTGGTTTGAGTCCAGTGGTTTGGTTCAGGTTATAAACAACAAACAGGACATTAATTTTTATAAAGACATTTACTTTAAAAGACATTATTATTTTACAGCACTTCAAGGAGATGTGTATGAAGAAATCCTGCAAATGACAAAACTATAGACAGTTCCAAAAAAACAATTACAATATATGACGAAGTGAAAAATGTTTCCCTTTGAAACATGGCAGTTTTACAAGACTGAAAAGTTTCTGCAGTACAGATCTGCTACCACATTAGGTCTCCTTGTAGTACATCTACTAAACAGTGAGAACTGTGTATGTGTTTGATAACCGGTGTGTAAGTGTAACATGCATCTCCAACATGGAAAGTTCATAGAAGAAGAAAAAAAACCTTTAACTTTCAATGAAGGTCAATGTAAAAATATTTTTTTGTCATTGTGGAGCATTTCTATTGGTTCATTCATCATGAAAATACAATATAAACACAATATAAATCTACTAATGTGTTACTACTACTCATTTCAAATGATAACTTCTCTGAGTTAGCAGGTAAGGTCTGAAAGCCACCTTAAGGGTCAGGAGAACTGTTGCTTCAAAATATATATTCAGAAATTCAACATATTGATTGATTGAAAACCTTGGATATCAGTTATACACTTATTAGTCATCCAGTACAAACTGTTATTGACATTGTTTAGCCAAAATATTGTGCAAATTTATATAATTCATATATGGGAATTTCTAATATAGCTAGGATTACAAAACTGAAGTATTAATTGTTTGTGTGAAATTACAGAACATGCAATCATTCCTAAAAAAGGTCTTAAAAATCTAATTGGATTAAATTAATCCTGGATGTGTTGGAGTAACTATACCTACCATCCAGTGAAAACATTCAACTAGAATTTGGTGCTAGAATTTGGGTTTGATTGCATTCAGTAACAAGAGTATTAATGAGGTCAGAATGTTGGATGATCACTCCACCTCATCCCCAACTCTTCCTAGAAGTACTGGAAGGAGCACCATCATTCCGAAGAACGCAGTTCCACTGCTTCATAGCTCAATGCTGGGGGGCTTTATACTCCCTAGTCCATGACTGCATTAGGCATGGCACAATTTTGTCTGCTCCAGACTAGGGACTAGTCAAGCTGTGTGTGCATTTACACATGTGTGTCCATAAACATCTGGGTGTATAATGTATTTGTTTTACTGTGTCATTTCACATAGCTGGATATGAAATGGGCTGCGATTCAATCACTACAACATTCATCATTCAGATTAATGTGTGATGAAAGAAGCTGCAATGACAGGCTTATGATGTCAGTAATGACTAAAGGAAAGAGGAAATTCAATTAAAATAATTCCTTTGAGTAATTGAAAAATGAATGAAGCCCTTTATTTGTTTTACTCTGGGGCTCATTAGATCCTAATTACAGCACCTGTATCGCGTATGCAATATGAAACCAGCCTTCGACACATATAATAGGTGCTAGGGATGCAGTATACAATGTATACAATTGTTTCACAGCATATGATTTTGCATCCTATTCTTGCATGGTTACATGTTAGCTTGTTGCTATAGAGTAAAATCTGGATAAAGCACAGTTCTCGGAAACAGATTAACACAAGGCACATTATGTGCTGAACTGGATTATGGATTTTGTGAATTGTTACACCCCTAACCAGAGAGGAGATGGACACTTGTAGAAAATGACAATTCCTGAGATTTATGTAATCATGTACAGATTTGATGGATTTGTACTTTTCTGAACTGAACAATATGAATTCCTTTTTTTTTTCATTTATTTATTATTTATTTATTTTTAATACCGAGTTGATTAAATCTTTAGGTCATTTAGATTAGGGCTGTGCCCGTGTTTATATGTCTCCCTTTGGAAGTGACCAGCATACCAGCATTCCAAAAAACAACATAATGCTGATTTGTTCTGGTCCATGTTGTTGTTGTTTTTTCTTCTGAAACTGGTTCTTTACCTACTTTTATTTCTACTTGATTCATCATTCAGCTGAAGCTGATACACTTTTACTGTGTGAATTTATGAGTTTAAGCTTCTTTTCCTTTTTATTCACTCACTATTTTTATTTCCTTAAATGGGACAACATGCACAGGAATTAGATTTTCAGTAGGTTCAAATGTTTGTTAAAGCAGAGAGCTGTAATGACAGGGTAAGGCTCACTAGGGGTCGCTATTGTCCTTCATTCCGAATACCCCTAATAAGACAGAACTTGATAAATGACAACAATTAGAGCATGAAGCTGAGGATAAAATGATCTATGATCTCAGGAACATGGCATGCCATCATTAGACTTGGATTCAGAGGTTCCAACTGAAAAAATCTGTTATAATTCTGCTCATTTTGCACTTATATAGATCATTTCGAGGCAGGTACAATGAACAGATCTTTTATAGTAAGGGTACCCTAAGTCAGTCCTGTGAACCCCACTCCAAGCATTTCATTCTTATGCTTTCCTTGCTGCAGTGAAGTGGTTCAGCTTCTCAGGAACCCCCAGATGGTCTAGAGCTTTTGCTCCAACCCTGTCTGGGGGTCCCAGAGGACCAATTTGACCAGCATTGCTCTAACACAACTGACTCAGCACATGAGGGTCTTGTTTAGTAGTTAATGAGTTGAATCAGGTGTGCTAGATGAACATAGTGTGGGGTCTCCAAGCTTACAGTTCAGAACCTCTGATTTATTACCTTCATACACTAAGCTGTGTTTTGCAGAAAGCGCATATCCTGCATTTGGCATGCATGTATTTTGCTCCCTTGCAGTCCACTAACAAGATTTGTTTGGGTTTGTAAAAACGAACAATAATAATTTTTTACATTTAACAATTTTACAGAGACTGGGTTTATCACTGTTTATTTATAAGTGAATTATGTAAATGGAATATGCTCTGATTGGCTGCTTTGTATTCAAAATGCAGTCCAGATTCAAACACTCCTTGTCACTTCAGTCTGAATGAACAGAGATAAGTGGTTGCCGGCTAATTAGGCTGGTTATGTAAATGTATATCAAGTTTTGTGAGATCACATAAACAGTGGATTTAGAACAGGTTGTTTTGTAGCCTATTCTCTGTATGTTGAATAGACTGGGAATTGAATGTAAGGGCTATTTACATACAACATCACAAAATAATAAATATGGGCTCTGTAACATGTGACATTTTTAGGGGAGTACATGGGCAGAATTTGTAAACAAATAGCTGAAGTGATAGCTGTATTAGATTTTTCTGTTTAGATTTTCTCACTGTGAGGGTTTAGGGGTTCCTCCTTAAAGTGCGACTGTGCACATCTGTGCAGACATGACGCCTAAATGCAGCTGCATGGAAAGTAGGGCAGACACCACAAATGTGTGTGTGTGTGTGTGTGTGTGTGTGCGTGTGTGTGTGAGGGTTTCCACTCAAAGCCTGGAGCGTGAGAGACGTGAGCTGTCTTGTCTGCTTTCGTCTCCAGCTGAATGAATTTGAACCTTCCTTTAAATGGACTGCTTTTCCATGTCTGATTTGATGGATACAGCCAGAGAGAGAGAATTAATACTTAATAGTGGAAAAAACGTGAGCAATTAGAACACAGTGTTCCTTCAGAGCAGTCGTTTATCAAGACAAGATCTTTCAGTCAAAGAGCAAGAGCACATTAGAAGTTATGCATAACATGTTTATCTTCAAATCTCACTGCATCATCTCTGTAGGGCCTCCACAAATCGTCTGCATGGGTTGGTGTTAGCCAACAGCTGTCCCTGTAGGCCACCTCATTGATCCTAAATGGTAATGCTAAGGATCCCAGGGCCAAATATGACAAAATGTGAGTGTGTTTTGTTTTGTTACAAAGACCAGGAACACACACATTATACAGGGTCAAACATCTGCTTGCAGACATAAGTTTATCTTGTATCGCTGATGATGGCAGTTTCCAATCATTAAGTCTTACTTATAGTTCAGTTAAACAGCCTCTACACTGCTTTTTTATATTTTATTTCCCTGCTACTTATAATGCTTTTGTGGGTTTATGTAGTATTATTTGCTAATACAGCTGTGAGCCTGCATGGCTCTCTGGAGTGTTCAGGAATGAGAAAATACTTATCTGTAATTTTTATTCAATAGAATGATGCTTGTTTTTTTTCACTTTGCAAGTTGTCATACTTTGCTTATTCCAATAATATGTACAGTTATGTAAAGGGGTTACATTTATGAAATGCTAAAGAAAAAAAAGTCCAAATAGGATCTCTCAGTAGTATGTAAGCTAGGCAAGCTGTCCCATTGGTTAAAAGGAGCTGAAGGCATAACATGCTAACATACGCACATGGACAAAATTGTTGGTACCCCTCGGTTAATGAAAGAAAAACCCAAAATGGTCACAGAAATAACTGACTAAAGTAATACTAAATAAAAGTTCTATGAAAATGACCAAACGGAATTATTAGTTTACACTCATGAGACAGGCCTGGACAAAAATGATGGTACCCCTGAATATAATGTGACCAAAGGGACATGTTAAATCAAGGTGTGTTCACTAAGTAGCATCACAGGCGTCTACAATCTTGTAATTAGTCAGTGAGCCTGTATAAAGGGCTACAGATTGTCACTGAGCTGTTTGGTGACATGGTGTGTACCATACTCAACATGAACCAGAGGAAGTGAAGGAAAGAGTTGTCTCAGGAGATTAGAAAGAAAATTATAGACAAGCGTGTTAAAGGTAAAGGTTATAAGACCATCTTCAAGCAGCTTGATGTTCCTGTGACTACAGTTGCACATATTATTCAGAAATTTTAGATCCATGGGTCTTTAGCCAACCTCCCTGGACGTGGCCGCAGTCAGAAAATCAATGACAAATCAAAGAGACAGATGGTAACAAAAGAGCCCAGAAAAACTTATAAAGAGTTTAAAGATGAACTTCAAGCTCAAGGAACATCAATGTCAGATCGCACCATCCATTGTTGTTTAAGCTAAAGTGGACTTAACGGGAGACAACCAAGGAGGACACCATTGTTGAAAACAAATCATAAAAAAGCCAGATTGGAATTTACTACATGTGAACAAGCCACTGGGAGAATGTCCTATGGACAGATGAGACAAAAATGGAACTTTTTGGCAGATCAGCTCTACGGTATATTTACGAAAAAATGAAGCAAACCAAGAAAAGAACCCTGTCCCTTCTGTGAAACATGGAGGAGGGTCTGTTATGTTCTGGGGCTGCTTTGCTGCCTCTAGCACAGGGTGTCTTGAATCTGTGTAGGGTACAATGAAATCTCAAGACTATTAAGGGATTCTAGAGAGAAATGTGCTGCCAAGTGTCAGAGAGCTTGGTCTCAGTCGCAGGTCATGGGTCTTGCAACAGGATAATGACTCAAAACACAGCTAAAAACACCCAAGACTATTCTGAAGTGGCCTTCTATGAGCCCTGACCTAAATCCTGTTGAGCATCTTTGGAAGGAGCTGAAACATGCCATCCAGACAAGGCACCCTTCAAACCTGAGACAACTGGAGCAGTTTGCTCATGAGGAGAGGGGCCAAAATACCTGCTGAGAGGAGCAGAAGTCTCATTGACAGTTACAGGAATCGTTTGATTGCAATGATTGCCTCAAAAGGTTGTGCAACAAAATATTAAATTAAGGGTACCATCATTTCTGTCCAGGCCTAATTCTGTTGAAGCATGGTTGAAAAACAATGTCTGACTTTCATTGGTTAATTTTCATAGCATTTTTATTTATTATTACTTCTGTCAGATTTAAGTTATTTCTGTGACCATATTAGGTTTTTCTTTCATTAACAAAGAAATCAACCGATCTAGTGTTGCTGCACTGTGGGTGAGACTGGGACCATTTACACCCAAAAAACTGCATTTATCACTGACTGAACTGAAATTCGGAGTGCCTTATAAAGTATCCATTTTGATAGATATGTGTTGTCTTTGGTTTTATTTGTCCGTTGGTGGTCTCCTTTATTTTACATTAGCACACAGTGTTACATATTAACTCAAAATATGAAAATTAGTGCATATTTTTTATAAATTTATTATTCTGGGCAGTAAGTGTTTATAACTTACATTTATTAACATACACTCAGTTCCATTGGACAGTCCCATTGGACAGTAACACAATTTTTGTAATTTTGCCTTTATACACCACCTCAATGTGTTTATAGAAGATAAAATAGCAGTTTAACGGCCTGGATTTCTTTCCAAATGCTGCTACCAAAATCCATTTGGTAGCTATTAATGGGAACTCAATATGTATAACAATTTCCTGATTAATGGTTGAAATAAGAGCAGTAACTTAATAGTGACAGACCTAATCTCCATCCTCCTCTTCCTCATCACAATAAAGCATTTTCCAGGCCTGTACACACAGGGGTTAGTGTTAAAAGTGATTTTCATGTCCTTGGAGTTCATGCCAAGAGAAACAGCATCATGCCATAACCTGCCTCACAGTGCTACAGTGAAATTAAATTAAGGAAAGGACACAGCCACAATCAAATCATGAACACCCTTTTGTATGCACTCCCTTACACATTCATGAGAAAAGGGACCGGAGGTGTGCTTGTGTGCATATATGTGTCTTGCCAAATTATATGAAATTCAGCTGGGAGTTCAGCAAATTTAATTCAGATGTCTGGAAACATCTGAAGACTTTTTGTCATGTATGACTTCTTAAATTGTATCTGTTCTGATGGACCTCTGGTCTGGACTATATTCTGAATAGCCTAAAGGAAATACTTACTTATGTTCACTTTTCACCACGATTATGTTGAAAAAGCCAATATGGCTTATAGGTCATGAAAAACAGAAATCCAGATTCTCTAAATATTAGAAAAAATTCATTCATTACCAATCACAGTATCAACTTAAACTAACTAAAAGCTTGAACTATATGACTATGTAACATAATGTATATAAAATATTGGTTTAATTGTTTTATTAAATTATCAAAAACCTTTGTACAATATTATTGTATATATGTATCTATAGATAATATTCAAGTTATAGATGGGTTACAGTCTATAATCTGTTAAACTATAGCAGACTGATACAAGCTTTGAGGATGAGCCAGTGGAAGTAAAGGTATTTGTGTTTCTAAAAAAGTGGATGGTACATTAAGTCTAATGTTCTTTAATTATACACTGATCAACCATAATATTACCACCTCCTTACATAATATTACCTCCACCTCCTACCGTACATTTCATCAGCTATAAAAAAACTCATACTGTAGTCCATCTGTCTCTCTGGTAGTGTATGTTGTGTATGTACAATTGGCTGAGACACAGCAATGCTGCTGGAGTGTTTAAACACAATGTCCACAAACTGTTAACTCTAGTAAACACTCCAACCAAGATGATTCACTTATATAAAGTCAGAGACAGAAGCTCAAATGTTGCTGTACAGTTTGTGTAATCACAGGATGCTGCTCACAGGATGCTGTTGGCTGGATATTTCTAGTTGGTGGATTATTTTCACACCAGCAATGACACTGAGGGGTTTAAACAGTCCAGCAACACTGTTGTGGCTGTTCCACTTGTACCAACACAACACATATTAACACACCACCACCATGTCAGTGTCACTGCAGCGTTGAGAATGACCTACAATCCACATAATACCTACTCTGTGGTGGCCCTGTGGCATCCTGGTCATTGAAGATCAGGGTCAAAGAAGGCTAAAATGTATGCAGAGAAACAGATGGACAGTATATTCACTTAAAAATGGACAGTGAATGTAGAAACAATGAGGTGGTCATAATGCTACCCTGAAATCATCAATATTTTCTAAGTCATAACCCCTTAAAAGTAAGGTTTATTGATCAAAAATGAATTTCAATTAATACTCTCTCTCTCTCTCTCTCTCTCTCTCTCTCTCTCTCTCTCTCACTCACTCACTCACTCACTCACTCACTCACACACACACACACACACACACACACACACACACACACACACACACACACACACACACACACACACACAAACAAACAAACACAGCTTTTCCGGTCAGTGTAGAGAAGTATTTCCAATAGAACAGGACTGTCTGCCAGGTGTGGTCAGGGGGGGGTCCAGTATTATTGCAATGAGATGATGTGGTGATCAACATCCTACATCCTCAACTCGTTAACGCTTTTGTCACTGAATGCAATGAAATCCTCACAGCAATGATCAAATATCTAACAGAAATCCTTCCTTAAACAATAGAGACAGTTATTCCCAACAAAAGCAGGATAAACTACTTTTAAAACCTTTGATTTCAGGAAGAAACAATGAAAAGGCAGACATCCATGAATGTGTAATGTGTATGTGTAAATTATGTCTGTGCTGTTTGGTTGTCCTCTATTGTGCCTCTGTTAACTGCAAAGTGAGTGGCTGTATGCTGAATATGTTGTCTACATATTCTGCTTTTTGGACATCACAAAAATGATGGATTCAAACATGTTGCTATACATATATTAACTGTATGTATGGTGCTTTTAAGACTGTTTTTTTCTTTGTGTTTCCATTGTAACCCTGCAGATGAAAAGGACATTGGTGTTAAATATACAATGCAAATACATCCTTAGCTCTTTTTTAATTTAGGCCATTCCCAAACAAACAAACAAACAAACAAACAAACAAACAAACAAAAAATTAACACCCTGGATTTCTTTACAACAGGGGGCTGGAATGTGTCTAAATACTTTATTTAATCTTTAATCATTAATTCGTGAATCTTTGTCAGTTTGTAGAGGGGGAGGGAGCAATTTATGAAATTAATTAATTAATACCCCCCCCCCATTATTTCCCCAATGTGCTTAATGAGTTGCCCCATAACAGTTTCACCCGTTATATTCGTTGACTTACGGTAGCTGGACTGGCGGCGCAGCTCGTCGGTGTTTTACGGTAAAGAACAGCCGCCCCCTCCCCTTCTGCGCTGCCACATAATTGACATGGCGGAATCCCACATTCCGCTCTACTGTGGACGTAGCAGCTCCGGGATGGCGAGTTCTTAACATTCAGGCGCGGAGGACTTTAAAGGTGGATTAGCAGGATTCCCAGAACACTGACGTGAGTAAAAGGGCTTTTTGTGCGCAGAGTCGAGAAGAATCGTGCTGGTTTGACCCGAGCTTTAGGGATGTGAGGAACATCTGGACAAGTTAGACCTGGAGCTCAGAGCTCGGTGTGGAGCAGACGCCGGCTGTCTGTCCCGAGAGGATCCCAAACTGACCCTCAGCCGGGCTGAAGCGTCTCTTACTGTCAGTCCCTTCGTCGAGATTTCCCTCTGATTGTGTGACGACTCAGTCTGACTCGTTTTTCCTCAGTTTGACTCAGTGTGTCTCATATTGGCTCAGTCTGACTCGTTTCTCTTTCAGTCTGGGTCGTTTTTGCTTCAGTCTGAGTCGTTTTTGCTTCAGTTCGACTAGTTTGTGTCTCAGTCTGACTCGTTTTTGACTCGGTTTGGAGTCATGGTGACTCGGTTATGTCTCAGTCTGACTCGTTTTTGACTCGGCTGTGTCTCAGTCTGACTCGTTTTTGACTCGGTTTGGAGTTATTGTGACTCGGTTTCTCGGCTGTGGAGGTCTGACTCAGTGTTAGAAGAGCGTTGATCGCTGCAGCACAGACCACCTACACCTTCCACACCGTCCCCTAAAGAGGACACGAGGCGTCCCGCCGTGTCCGCTCAGGAAAGTTCTGGAAGGGCCGTCGGTTCAGCCCTCTGAGAACCAGGGCCTTTAGAACGCACAATTCTGCCCCTTTACGTGGTATACTGAAGAACCCGGGCTGCTGGGGGCGCGGGGGGGGGAAGGGACACGTCAGATCCCCGCAGCTGGGGCAGATAGCGGAGAAGTCCCGCAGCAGACGGAGCTCTCCGGTCTGAACTCGCCGCACTGACCGGGACCGCCGGCGTGGGACCCCCGGTATCCGTGCTGGCTAAGGGGGCATGGAGGGCGAACGATAAGGGGGGGGGGTAGTTAACTCCAGTTTTAACAGAGGAGGAAATCTGATCCCAAACACATGACGTCACACGGCATTCCACAGCCCAGAACTGAGCTGAGCTGAGTTGAGAAAGCAGCACTTGGGCTTGAGTTGAACATCCCTGCTCTGATCAGCAAATGAATAAGGTTATGGGTTGTGCTGTTAAGGGGGGGGGGGGGGGTGATGTCACACATCTAAGAGTGGTCTGAGAAGCCACACACTGTCTACACCTAGGTCACCCCCTCCCTCTGAGCACGCCTCAGCCCCCAGGCTCCCGTCCCGACCACTGAAGAATGTGAAGCCTGGGGCTTTCTTCTGCTGTGCCGTTCTTGGCCTCTGGTGTCCTAATCTTGATAATGACACGACAGCCCTGCTGGGGTGAACCTCGGGGTGCTGTTTTTAACAGCAGATCTGACTTGTGGTTGAGATTTAAAAAAACCCCCAAAAAAACCCACAGCGCTGCAGATAAGGAGAGAACGAACTTTGTTGCAGGGATGTGCAGCGCTGCTCCTGAAGGGTTGGAGTTTGGAGTCCCTGTGCAAATATAGATACAAAAGCTGGTAACTTGCGTGTTGTTTGGGCCTTGACTAACGCCCCCCAGGGCAGCAAAGGTGGACACCCATGTCTGATTGCACTAACTTAGCACTTACCTTGGAATGTGATATTAGATCAGCCAAAGATATTCAACAACAGTAGCTATATGATTTGGACCTCCTTGAGGGGGGGCTGCCATTTCTTTCCATTCTTTCAAAGTGGGAATTCAAACATTTGGTGAACAGTTCTGTGCTCTCTTTAATATTGAGCTTATCAGCTTGTCCTTTCTGGAGGTCGGATGTTTTCTTAAAGGTGAATTCCACCACATTTTCAAAATTTCAAAACTGAATGTTTAAGATAAGCTTTAGTCATTTCTTTTGTTACAAATGGTGAGAATTGTTCACAGTGGTGGAGAAATGAATCCAGTGACTGAAGTGAAATTAAAAATGTAATGTTTAAAATGCCATTTTAAAAGCTGCTAATGCAGTATTACCCTAAAGAAATCTATCTAATATATATCTCAAACTGACTGACTGTGAAGTCCAGGGGTGCACAACTCCAGTGCTGGAGGGCCGGTCTCCTGTAAACTTTAGTAGTTCTTTGCCCTCCTCAAACATACCAACTTGGCATGCTGATTGACTGACTGATGAGTTAAATCCGGTGTGTTTGAGTTGTGCACCCCTGTGTAAGTCATTCTTGTGTCAGTTAGCACAAGTTGTCGGTGACTGGAAATGACTGGCCCTAAGGCTGGTCTGATCATCACACACAATTTTTCAAAGGTTGCCTTGGATTTTTTTGAAATGGTGAATCCAAAGGTGGCCTGAAGAAGCTGGCTCTCTGCTCTGTTCCCCTAGAACAGATGTATGGTGGATATCATTGGGGTGGCATGATTTCATTCCTCTTGCCTAGCATCTCTGAACTGCAAACACCAAACCCATCAATAAAACTGCAAATGGCTGCAAACAAGTTCTGCTAAAAGACTTTGAATGAGTTTTCTTACATCTTAGCAACAGAATCATGTAGAAGTTTTGAGATTTCAGTGGGCTTTCCCCTTTAAGCACGTGATGGGAACTATTGGGCCCAAACGCAGTCCACTCTGCTCAGTTTTCATGTCAATTTCCTGCAACCATATGTACTTCTGGAACTGTTGATAGGGAGGCTACCCTGGGACCTTCACCTGTGCTGGTGTTGGACAGGCTTTTCTGTGTTCCTGTAGCCCAAATGGCGGTTAGTTTCCCAGTGCTGGGACGTCGTATGTTTTGCACCTGGGTTGCTGTGGTCTCTCCCCCCCCCCCTCCCTCCCTGAGGCTAAAGTCTTCCCTCAGAGATTCCTCTTTGAAAAGCACTGATGTTATCCACAAACAGAGACCATAGAAATCCAAAGCCATTTTTTTGCTAATGGCAAGGGAAGGTCAGGTGTTGCCCCCTATCTGTCTCCATCAATTCCTGAGTGAGACTTTAAGCGTCTGTTGAGCTGCCATTGTTGCCTTTTGATATTGCAGGGCAGGTTGTTCCAAGTTAGTGCAAATGCCAGCTACCCTGAAGGCACACTTCTGTGGCTTTAGAAGACTTTATCTTATGAAAACCTGATGGTACATTTGGAGAGAATTTAGGGAAGGCTTATGGATTTTGACCTGACTGGAATGGGGGGCTTTATCTAAATTAATGTCATCCTTACCTTCCACTGAAAAGAGAGGGGGGAAGGGGGGAGTTGATTGTTAAAAATTTTGCACATTGCTGTATCACTGCTGTGGTGATGTTGATGAGAACGGTCATTAACAAGGTTAAGTCCTAATTAACAGGATTCAGTAAACACGTCCTAATTATGTGCCTGTAAAACGGCGCCGCTGGAGCATGAACTGCCCATGAGCTCTTCAGGCGGTCAGACAGAGCCCCATCGGATTGGCTCTACACGTTCTAATAAGTGACCTGAGCAGACGGCTCACTTCCCACCTCTTAATGAGCTTTTTCAGAGTCCGTAAAGGAAGTTGCCAGCGTAGAGGTTACGGTTGGTTTTCAGGTAAATATAGCTGAGTGTGATCGTTGTGCATTTTGGTTTAATACAGGTGAAATCATTCTGCACTTTGTTTTAGATGCCTTTCATTGTGCCTTCGGGAGGAGGGGCTCTTAGGAATGTTAGTGTTTTTCCACTTGTAGAGTATATCATTAATAACTGGTCTAATGAGTGGAAAACCTTTGTATAAACACCCAAACTGGTACAGTGGAGTCAGATTAAGGTCGATGTTCCATTCAACACAGAGCATAATAGCTAAGTAAACAAGTAAACGAGACCGGTGCTCCATCAATCAGACGAGCTGTGGTTGTGAACAAAAAAAGTCATTTTGCTTGGTAAACAACGGCTTTTGTTCTGCCAGGAAAATGAAGCCAGCATTTTTTTGTACTTTTATGCAGCATTAGAAGCAGTTCCATTAGAAGCAACTCCATTAAAAGAGCATTTATAAAGGGTTTGTAGCATATTCAACAGTGATATAATTCAACGTGTGTCAAAATCTGCTGTCATTTGCTGTCCTGGGACATGTAAACAAGCATGAATGCACCCTGTGATTTACCACGTGCACCTTCCATCACAATAAATGAAGTCAGAATGATGACATATCGATACTTAATGCTGGTAGCTTGATGTTTGCACCAGCTGTCTTATTTCCACCTGCTGATGTGAAACACTACTTTGAGATGTCTTTGTTTACGTTTCTCTTCTCTTGTATTTAAATCAGACCTCACATTCTTGGCTCAAATTCCTGCCTATCCTACCTCGGAATGACTCTGAATTAAACAGTACCGTACGCAAAGCTGCCGCCTAACATATAGATATAAATAAACAGGATGTTTATTCAGTGAAGTGTTGAGGTGCCAGCTTAATTTCCTCCATAAAATGTCATAGATATTGTTCTGTATTTTATAGGAAAAGCATTTTTATTGTTCTATTGTGTGTATTATTCTTTCTGCTATTTAATAAAGCTAACTCTTTCACTGAAAGTGAAATTGAAGGTGGCATGATATCATTTTTCAGTAAAGGTAAATGCAATCTTTGGTTTAGACAAATATATCTTTAATAATAAATCAGTCATAACAATATTAAGAATTAAGCATTCCCTTCATCAAGTACTGTTCTATTGTATAGTGATGTTAAAAATTGCTAATTCTTTTTTTGTCTAGCATGTCAGTAAACTGTTTTATCTTTATTATATTGTC
Source organism: Acestrorhynchus altus (assembly GCA_034509495.1). Lineage (NCBI taxonomy): Eukaryota > Metazoa > Chordata > Actinopteri > Characiformes > Acestrorhynchidae > Acestrorhynchus > Acestrorhynchus altus. The sequence continues at coordinate 12,279,601 of CM067503.1, read as the reverse complement.
TCTTTATTGCTGCTCTGATCAGGGGATTAGTAGTCCTGCATGTCTTCCACTATTGTTTCACATTTTTCTGCCTTTCTGTCTCAGAGGTAAGTCGTTACATTTACAGCAGTAAGCAGATGCTCTTATCCAGAATTCTTCACTACAGTTCTTTTGTGTCTTCCTTGCCCCCCCAAAAATACCACTGTAACCACCCCTGGGGAAGAACTCCCCTTGGGTACACACACCCACCCACGCAAAGCCAGTTTACTGGTGTGTAAAATGTATCTGAGGCCCAAATGAGGATAAGGAATTTGACCTGTTGACCTTTTAAGGAGAGAGAGGGGAGGAGCTGGACGGGGGTTGCACTGTGTGCTTGTTTGCATCCCGTGTAGACGTGTCGCATGGCCGAGGTGTTTTTGCCCCCCCCCTCTGTGGAGAGCTGTAGCCTGTGTGTGGTTAATTAAGAGTGAGGGTTACTATTCTATGGGAATGCAGAGTTCAGGCTTTGTAAAGTGACTGTTCTATAGACTCCAGTACAACATGAAAGCAAAAACATGCATTTTAGAGTGGAACAGAAAAAACATAAACCTAAAAAACAGGAAATAAGAATGTTACGTTGTAATTAGTTGTGTAAAAGTTTAGTGTTCATTTTTTTCAGGACTCCTGAACAATAATTGATTACTTGTTTAAATTCATTGAGGTGTTAAGAAATTATAACCCATTATAGTGCATTAATGCTTCCACACTAAAAGTTAATAAATTAAAAACAATGTTGTCTGTTTTGAGCTGAATTAAACTGATGTCATCGATGGGTTCCCTGATTTTTCAGGACAGCCCTCCGCACCTGATGAGTTTTGTCACTGGTCTCCGAACTCCTGATGATGCCACACTTCTGTGTGTTTTGATAGGAGAGAATGATTCAGTTACAGGAACAGCTTGACCTGGTTTAGATGCTCTCGGGCTTCTAGTTTTCAAGACTGTATCATGTTTCGGTTTTGGGGGGTGTTGTTACGCAATGCTAGAGCTCCATTCTGGGAATCCTTTTTCCTCTTTTTAAGTATTGTCCTGTGTTTAAGCTCTCACACATGCACACTGTGGCACTGCCACTGGGCAAAAAGTATGAGCTTACAGCACATCACACAGTGGGTCAGGATTTGAGTCTGGATGGGTGTGGGTATTAGAGTACCTACAGATATACTGTTTATATCTGTTTATCATTTCAGCATCTGTTTAGTTGGCTTTCAATTGTTGAATTGCATATTAGCTTTTAATAAAACTACATCTTATATTTAATGCCACCTTAACTAGTGCATGGTATTGTATTATTATTATTAAGGGAGCATGGCGAAGTGTGTGTCCTTGATATAAAAAGTGATACAGCAAGTCCTTGATATAAAAAGCATATTTTTATAGCAGTCATAGTTTATAGCCATGACACTGTTTACAAACCTGTGGAAGCAATAGATTTATTTATTTATTTATTTTTTTGGAGAACTCCAATTACAGTCTGCATGTCAAATAAACCTATTTGGCAAGCTTTGTCCACAATGTTTCACCAGCTTCATGATGCTCTTCTTGAGGCATTTGATGTCTCATTAACCCATACTGGGGTGGCATACTTATGAGCGGTCCCTAGTGTTAACAGATGGAATTTGGAAAACTGTTGGTGTTGAATAAGGTTAAAAATATCCAGATGTGCATCGATGAATCCTAAATTATTAATCTGCAGTTCAGCTTTACAGCTGTGTATTAGCAAGAACCTGGAGATATGGTACATATAACAATCCCAGAGTTACAGTTAATATATTGATAAGCAAGACTGTATGTTAAGACTTGAGGGTTTTTTTTTAATATAGACAGTTTTTGTAAAAGTTGTGTGTATTATAAAATGTATATATAATGTTTACTTTAAACACAACCAGAACAGTGAGATCTGAACACCAGTACAATTGTATTGTCTAGTGGTCGGAGTTTAAATGATCCTCTATTGTGACACTTCGACATCAGTATTTTCTTACACCCATTAGCTTCTAGTGTGATAAAGCTCGTCTGTTCATTTTCACGATTCTCTTCTTTTATCTGTAGTTTTGTTGATGAATTTACCGTAAGCTGTCTCTATGTAGAGTCTCTGTTGTTTCTAGTGTTCTGTTGTTTTCACTTAGCTCGTCTCCCCCAACTCACAGCACACCTCTAAAACACCTCAGCACTTGTGTTAATCGATGTTAGCTTGCTGGTCTCCCTTAAGCTTGTTTAAACTCTTTTATTCTCTTCAAATCTCTGTGTGAGAGTGGGAGCTCCTGAACATTTCCTCAAACACTGCTGTACCCATGAGGCTGCAGTTTTTCTCCAGCTTAACTTTTGTAATAGTCATTGCAGGAGGGTGAGTAAGTGTAGCACTGTTTTAAGGTGGAATGTTCAGCATCGTGCTGTAAGTTACACACACAGCAAACCTTGTTCATTTCTATAAAGTATGTGTTAAACACTATTTCAATCAAATACAGTGAACAAATGCATCAAAATCATGAAATGTCACTGTTATTAAATCAACTAGAGTCAGATCCCCATCACTGGCAACTTCGGGGTCTTGTTCAGTACCTCTCTCTCTCCCTTCACCAATCGATTGGAAATTCCAAGGTCGATTGAGTGTCCTTATGCTACAGAAGTAAAAAATACCACCGTATTCATGGCCTTATCTTATCTGTAGAGTAAGCTGGCCTTTTTTTCTTCCAATCATATAGTGCTCTTTCGTGAGTTCTGATTGGGCTGCATTTCATGATTTTAAGAGTATTAAACTACATTAGTATGTGATTATGTATTAAACATTACACTGGCAAATGCTTTTTCTTTTGCATATCTTTGGTATAAAATATTTTAGATATTTAAAAGCAGTAGACATGGGCTTTAGGTTGCATGCACCTAAAATGTACACATTTAAATCATTAAGTCAAGTGAATATTAAACTTGCTGTGTTGATTACAATATAACTTATTTTCTGTTTGGAATATTTAAATGCATGCAGTATGGCTAATGGAAATGCAAAAATGGATGAAACTGCCACCTACTCTTCAGTTCAGCTGGGTGGGATATTGCTGGAGTGTTATGCCAGCAGGGAGGACCTGGACTGAGCCCTAGCTCAGATGGGTCATTATTTAAACCCTTACATTATAACATGGCTTTAAGATGAGCACAGATGTTCTTCCTTGCACCAAAGAGGCCAAGAGCATGTGTGTCGAGCAATGTGATGAATGCATGGCAGTGTAAACTCTGCCTGCCCTCCTTAAAACACATTCACATGGACAGTTTGTCAGTGATGATACCCTTTGTATATCGGCGTTTCTGTACACACGTCTTAAAAAGCTAAACTTCCTGTGAAGCAGTGTTAGTAAGGCATGTGTGGGCTGCAGTTACAGCCCTTATGTGCCGTTTCCTTGTATGGCTTGTGGGGTGGAAGGCTACACTAATTCCAGCAATAGTGTTGTCCATCAGCAAGTAGGAACTGTGAGTGTTGTTTTAATTATCTATCAATGTACAGATTATTGGATTAATCATTAATAAAGTTTGACTTAACAAAGCAGAAACAAAGCCTTTAGATCATTTTAAATGCTGTAACATGCTTACTTGGTTTCCTCACTGTGGATGAGAACCATTTAACCATGCAGAGTGTCATTAAAATGATTCGTTAGTATGTGCTGACTGTGTATCATTACTTTTACTGAATAACCCTTGAAGCCCCTTTTAAAAGCACAAATGCAAAACACAATGACAGTATGATGCTAGCTTAATTAAATTGTCGTGTAAGTATTGAAATGTAGAATAGTGGTTTGTTTGCCAAGTTGCTCTATTGATAAAATACTGAATGTTCAGCAACTCCAGTCCAGGCCAAGTGCTAACATTTACACAACATTTACACAACATTTCAGCAACATTCCAGTGATGTGTCCTCAGTTTACCGTCTGTCCTGGGCCAGTCCGGGGTCTTATCGGGCCCCAGACTCGCGGCGGGAGAGGTGACTGCTGGAATGAGGAGGAGGGGATATTTTTCAGGGATATTTTTAAAGACGTGATTTCATCTCGCTGTAAATGTTGATTGGAGTCTCAGACGTGACTCATGAAGAGAACTGGAGGCTGTTGGAAACGGTGAATGTTCGGAGGTGAGATGGAGTTACACTGGAAAAAAAACAATCAAGAAGTAGGACACGCCACACACACACACATACACACTCACATATATATGTGTGTGTGTGTGTGTGTGTGTGTGTGTGTGTGTGTGTGTGTGTGTGTATATATATATATATATATATATATATATATATATATATGTGTGTGTGTGTGTGTGTGTGTGTGTGTATATATATATATATATATATATATATATATATATATGTGTGTGTGTGTGTGTGTGTGTGTGTGTGTATATATATATATATATATATATATATATATATATATGTGTGTGTGTGTGTGTGTGTGTGTGTGTGTATATATATATATATATATATATATATATATATATATGTGTGTGTGTGTGTGTGTGTGTGTGTGTGTATATATATATATATATATATATATATATATATATATGTGTGTGTGTGTGTGTGTGTGTGTGTGTGTATATATATATATATATATATATATATATATATATATGTGTGTGTGTGTGTGTGTGTGTGTGTGTGTATATATATATATATATATATATATATATATATATATGTGTGTNATATATATATATATATATATATATATATATATATATATACTGTCTGTCTTGGATGAGGGCCTGAGTTTTAGTTGAGCCATAGGAAGGTGTGTGAGAGTGTGTATCTTCTTGTTTAGCTTAGTTGTTAGGAGAAGAGTTTTTAGCCAAGGGGGGAAGGTGGAGGGAGAAGATGGAAGAATGACAGGGGGAGGGAAGAGGGGAGAGGAGGAGAGGAAAAAGGGATGATTTTTTTTTTTTGGTTTCCCCCAGTTTCCTCTGTGTTATTACATATCATTAGCTGGATTATAGGGCCTGCGCCAGACCGACTCCCCATCTGGGGCTGTAAAAGTGCCAGACGTGAAAGCAGATTTGAAGGGAATCTGTCTTTTTAGAAGAGTTGGATTGGGTGGCAGGCAGCTACACATTGCAACCGCTTTATTGCAGCTTTTTGTCGCTTATATCAGCATTGCATAATGTTCTCCTCGTGATGTCAGTTTTAACGGATGTTTGGTGTCAAGTGCCACTGTGTGTGGAAGATTCCTCCTGTATGTTTTCCACAAGTATAGGACATTTTAGGCCTTTTTGTGGTTATGTAGTGCTCTGTAACTTCTTAAGCAATTCTGCGTGTGAAGACTCTCCTGTGGTCTTGCATATGTGCCTCCACGAATCCACATTAGAGCCACTGCTATCTGGTGTAGCTAGAAGGGGCAAAAAGTGCAGTGTGGACTGTGGGTGATTTACGTTCCCAGTAATCTGCAGTGAGTCCGTATCCCCAGGCCTGCAGTAGATGCCGTTGTCAAGGAAACATTTGTTTCCACGCCGTTTGTTTTGGTCCTGCTCAGCACAGGATGCAAAGCAGATGGGCTGTGTTTTGCAGGGGAGGTGGACAGAGTTGAGGGGCGTAATTGGGGGGAATACCCCTAAAATGGGAATCCATGGCTATTTAGCAAAGTACCCCTGTATAATGTGGTAATAACAACATGACCTTTGAAGGTAGGAGGTCTCCCCTCCGTCCAGTATTGAATGGTCCCTTGAATCATTCCCCCAGGGGTGGGGGTAAGCTTCAGACTACCCCCCACACCAACAAAGGTGGAGGCACCACTCTGCCTAAGGAATGGCGAGAATGAAGAACACATAAAAGATGGGGGGGTTGAGTGAGTGTTGGTTTCTAAACCCTGGGGGCCTGGTGCATTAAGTTGCTGTGTTAATGATTTTAGATGCTGGTAATTACAGACTGCGCTATCACGCCTTTAGTAAAGGAATCGGGCATGCCTGGAATGGGTGAGAGAAATCACTCATGTCCTGACGAAACACTCAGATATTTGAGACTCAATGGGTCTGTTGTGACTACATTTTACATGGTGTATGATGGCCTTGCAGCAGGAACACTTGGTGCTACCGAGGTGTTTATTGGCTGACGAAGGTCCTGAGAGTTAAATATCACCCTCAACTACTTACACCAAGGGCATTTGCGTGTTAAGTCTTTAAGGCAAAGACGTGTTATTGCTTTATAGAGGACAAATATTATGAGCCAACAACTTCACCTGTGACACTTCTCTAACCGTGTACCACGTGGCAGCGGATGGTTTATGTCTACGTTTTCAGGTTCTTATCCTTTTCTCTTGGCCTGTTTACATTATAGGGATCCACTGGGACAGGTGGAGAGGAAGGCATTGTTTCTGCTGGGAAGAAGAGAAAGCTGATGCCCGTTCTTTTTGAAACGGAATACTTTTTCTTTTGGTTGAACTCATCAGTATGCATGCTTGGCCCCTGTGCGGGGCAGATGAGCTTCACGTGTGCAGGCTCAGAAAGCTCTTACCAAAGACGTTTTGAATTACAGGAAGAGAAGACAAAGCATGGGGTAGAATCTGCAACAGTGGCAGAATCACAGATTCCAGTACGGCTGAAGCTTCTCTTCTAGTGCTACAGCACCTGAAGGTTCAGCAGATTCTTTGAGAGATTTGGAAATCCTGAGTACCATCATGATTACAGGCGGGAATGATTTTTTGCTAACTATAAACTACTCTAGCAGGCCCAGAAAGAGTGAAAATATATTTCTCTGACAAACCAACATGTTGGCACTCATTACCATGGAGAAGACATCAGCTCAAAGACCTCCATAGCATCCAGAGTGCATTTTAGCTCATTAGGTCATTGGAACAGCAAATCTATGTTACTCCTACATAGGGTAGCAGCGGTGCATCGGTTTTATATATACAATGGTATGAAAATCAATGGTTATCATATCGTGTGCATTTGCTTATTATTGGTTTGGAAAAAATAAATGCAACCCTTCAATTTCACCAATAGGTGAGCAATGATGTGGGCAACACATTGAACTGAGCTATATTACCGTGACACACGGGCACTGTTAGTCTGTGTGATTACTGAGAGTTTCATATGGACACAGACACAGAACAAAGGAGAAAACCTCTAAGAACATCAACCTCAGAACAATAGTCTCAAATTACCTTTTAATGAGTTAATTAACGAAAAGAAGGCGAGTGCTCCACTGAGCAGACACAGACCAAGTCAAAATAAAAGTCATTAATTCAACCTTGGCAGTAACACAAACATTTACTGCCTCATGATTGCCTTCCTTTGTTTTGGTCTAAAAAATTATGGTAAAATTTATTTACTTTTGTTATAATTCATTGCTGCTTATTTACATGGCCTTGATTTAAAATGTTCACAGCAAAGACTGTAGTTTGATTCCTCTCATATTAGCTGGAATTTTTAAAGGTTTGCATCTTTTTTGTCTTCATTGTAAGTTAGTTGATGCATAAAACAAACACAAGCTAAATTTAAAAGATGATCGCTACTTAAGGGTTGTTATTATTATAATCATAATATTATTATAATCGATAATGATAATATAGTCGACTAGTGAAAATAATCATTGCTTCAACACAAAGTAGTTTGAAATGTATTTACTTGTTTTATGTATTTTTTCTTTTATTCCTTTAATGACATTGTGTCTGATAATGAAGTAAAGCTGTGATCTTTCCTGAGATGGTTATGACACTGTGAAAATATCATATTGTTGCAGCTCATGTCCCACACATGGGGTCGGAAGCCATCCAACAGTATTGATTGCTGTTCAATATCTTACCACATATTTTATCAAAAAGCAGCTTACACTTGGCTACAAAGTTTTATAAGATAATTATTTCAGTGAACCTGATAAATCTTCAGGAGTCACAGCAAAGCAGCTTCTGTTAAGAGATGCTTTTACTGGCTGATTTTAATCGGTTCCAAATAAGGCAAACTGCTTTTCTCTGTGCTCATTTACAAGACCTTACATTTTTCTTACACATAAATATGACAATAGAATTCTTACAGATACTCTGGTGTCAAAATGAGTCAGAATGATAAATATATGTCATGTCATGATAAAAAGGTTACTGAAAGAAGATTTAGCCTTGCTTCTGGTTGATATATCATGCAGTTAAATCTGGACAATATTGGAAAACAATAAACACTGCAATAGTTTTTTCTTCTGCAGTGTATATTGTTACAAAATACAGGAATTCACCAGAAACCAACCCAACATGCCCCAGTTACTAATAATGAACTCTGTTTGACCAAAATTAAATTAAATTTAAATAAATGATATTGGGAAGATGAAGCCTGTCTGTGAAATATGCCATGGAAAATGAGAGGACTGTGAATTGTCCTTGTGTATCAAGTAGCAAATGAATTTGTAGCAGTGAATTATATTTGCCTTCCATGACATTGTATGACATTATGCTGACGATGCTGAAACAATATATTGTGCAGCCCTAAATGCAGTACTCAGCAGTAAAATCCAGCAGATACCATTTTGCTGTTTTGGGTGTCCTTGAGTCCTCCTGCCTCAAAGGAGTTGGTTACATTGAGCAGAACCTTTGTGACAAAGTTGAGTCAACAGTACATTAGTAAGAGAATTGAGACATTTGAATCCACTTCCTTCTTAATTATCTCACTGTGAAGTAGAGTTTAGTGGGGAGTATGCCTGCCTTTCTCCGGCTCTTCCAAGCTCATCAAAGCCATTCTTGCACAGGTCAATTTAAGAGTATGTAGCAGTGAAGGCTTCACCCACATCTCTCTCCTTATCCTGACTGCCTGGTCTACCAGCCGTGGCACAGAATTAGTCGTCTCTTAACAGCATTTATATACCGATTACTTCATTCCTACAGATTACATCATCACATAAATGCTGGTGACATCAGTCGTAATGACTGCAGCCACTTCTCTGATCCTGATGGTAATGTTCTAGTAGATCTGTGTGTGGGGGTGTTAGTGGACAATTGGGCAGAGCAAGGACATAGCCTTTGATCCTTTAACGAGCCATTTGTGGCTTATTTGCATTGTTGCTAACTGACATTAAGAGAGCTGTCCAGTTCAGTGTGGTGTAAATGTGTTTTTAAAAGGCGCTTGTGTTTTTTCTGTTTGCAGCGGCTGTGCAGGGGAAGGCTCCATGAATGTACGTCACCATGATGATGACGGACCAGATGCTGGAGCTTCCGCCACTGCTGAACGGCGAGGTTCCCATGATGCACCACATGATTAACGGAGATGCCTCGCAACAGGTGAGCTTGCAGCCCAGACAAACAAGTATTTGTGAAAAGGAAAATGGGTATTAGCAGTTCAATGCTCAATGAGCATTTGACTGCATTATAATTAGCCATTAACATTTTCAACCAATAGCACAGGCTATGTTACTGAACTTCGATTCAGACATAACTTGGTGCCTTTCTGCTTCAGATTCCTGTGTAAGTAGGCAGCATTTCTTACATTTTAGACACGGCCGACTTCTCTAATGAATGTTCCTAAGGTGAGGTAAAAGTAATTCCTGGTATTTCTGTTTGCAGGTGATCTTGGTCCAGGTGAATCCTGGAGAAACATTCACCATTCGCAGGGAGGATGGAACTCTGCAGTGCATCCAAGGTCTGTCATCTGTAAATGTGGTTCAGTGTAACCTTGAGTCTGTTTCATTATTGAAGAAGCTCGCCATTACCTACATTTGGAGTCTGTATGGAATGGTCGATATTGGAGTAATGATGTGTTTTTGGAATAGTCAGATGGTTGTTGCACTGCAGTTTTTGTCACATTTAGTAAGATGCGTCCTTCTTTATCATCATAAATGATTTTCAGGGGTTTCAAAATGTTGTTTGACAGTAAAGGTGCTTGTTATGCATATAATTAAGCAGTTTGACAGTAAGGGCCACCCATTAATCTTCCGTATTTAGTGTGAATCAGCTGAACTATTTACCTAATGTCTGTGTATTAGTGCTGGGTGATATGGACAGATATCATACCCCAATATATTTAATGGCGATATATGATATGAAAAAAATGAAGATGCCCTGTCTTTTTCACTATATTTAAACATGTTGAAATTTGATATGTGAGTAGTGTGGGAGAGTGCAAATGGGGTCGGAGGGGAGCAGAGAAGAGAAGGAGCTCGGGGCTGGGAGCAGGGCAGAGAGAGGGAGCAGAAAGAAAGGTTTCCACAAGATTGAAACAGAACGTTATTTACAATCACCTCAGGAGAAGCTGCTGTGGTAGGCACATCAGCTTGCAGTCTGTGGTTCTTATTGTCCTAATTTCATAACACCTTTTAGAGAGGCTGCAGAACAACCCTCCTCCACATCAGTGCCCTAAGAGAATTCCATTATTCCTGTCAATAATCAACCTTGACCGACCGACAGACAGACAGAGCAGGGCACCACACGCTGTTAGCCTTGTTCCTCTGAGGGCTCCTGCCACTGTTTGCACAGCAAAGTGGTGCTGCAACTATTACCTAATTCAATTTGCCCAGTGAAAATACTGTAGCCTGTGGCACTAGGTCATTTGTGTTTCAGTGGGGTAAATGGTAAGGGCAGGTTAAGTTGGGGGGGGGGTCTGCTTACAGTATGAGAAACTGTGCTTAGCATGTTTCCATAGAAGTGTTAATCATTAGCAGATTGGTCATTGGGGCTCACATGTTCTGTTCTCGTGGACGTTCTTAGCCAGGTGTCCCAACTGCTATCGGATAAGCAATGTTCCTCACTGTTGTTTTTTTTGTGCTAACTTGCTGTTTCTGTGGAAATTTGTTGATAAATCTGTTCCCAGGCCTTGGCAGAGCAGTTTCCTAGATCCGAATGCCATTATCTCCTATTTTAAACATTTGTCTTAGCCGTGTTATGGCTGGTGTGTGTGTGTGTGTGTGCGGTTGGGGGGGGCGGGGGTTGGGTGATGATGTGGGTGGGTGGCTTGAATGCCTTCAGCAGGCAGGAATGTCCATGCCTGCGTTACCTAATCGCCTGTGCCTGTGGCTCAGGGTTTGATGCAATAAATTGTGGCGATTGTCATTTTTCTGTCATTACATCCACAACTTGGCAGCTTTAGCTCAGTCTCAGCCTGTTGGGCACCAAGGCTTGAGTAATGGAGCCTGGCAGAGCTGTTGGCAATGGCCCAAACAGGGTTAGGACACCCACGGGTGTCTACCAGCTGCTTCCTTACTCCCTGGGTACTGCTGTACCACCTCTGGCCTTGAGCTCGTGATGGGTGGCCAGAGGAATGGCAGGCAGTGCTGGGAGGAGAGCTTGCTTCTCCTCAGTTTTTCACAGTAATAATTACCATCTGTAATTACTCCTGCCCGACTGGGCGTGAAGTCAGCGCTAATGGGGCCAGTGTTCTCACATTCCCCGGTTTACTGTTTATTAAATACTCTTAATTAGGGATGCACCTATGGATAATTTCTGTAATCAATAAATCTAACGACTGCTTGTATTTCATTATTTTTACCCAATAATTGAGTTGATGGGTCATGCAGACCTTTTGCATTACATTTGACACTAATGAAACAGGAGCTGTTTCAACAAAATAAAAAAAATATTGTTTAAAGTACAATGTACAAATGA
>CM067503.1:12228037-12263037 GCA_034509495.1 Acestrorhynchus altus | reverse complement strand
GCATACATTTTCATCCAAATGAACATGTATTATGCACATATTATTATTATTATTATTATTACTATTATTATTATTATTATTATTTATTGTTTTATGCCCCCTACTAATTTAGACATGCCAATTACCCTACCCCCTAAGTTGTCTCCCACATCAAGTGTCTGCTTTCGGCGCCAGGGGGAGAAATCGTTCACGTTTCATCCGAATCATGTGACGGGATGCCTACCGCCTCTTTTCGAACTGCCGCCATCTGTATCATTGCCGGGCAGCCATCGGCTTGGAGGAGAACGCAGGATCCCGGGTTCTGACACTGGGTGGCAGACGCCTGCGCCAACCAGCAGCGCACTTATGTGATGTGGGGAAGAACGCCATCTACCCACCCCCCGAGGGAGAGCAAGCTAATTTCTCTCCCTCTGGACCCTGGCTGCCGATGGTGAGCAGCATGAACCTGGATTCAAACCTGCGACCCCAGGATCATAGTGGTAGCACCTTAGCCCGCTTCGCCACTCGGCATACACTACACGTTATTGTTTGTAAATTTGAACAGGCTTCAGTTGGATGTTGCATTTCAGACTGTTGTCACAGTGTGAGCAATCATCAAATAATGGAATTCCAACTACCATCAATATTTACACTCCTCCATGACTCAAACGTGTATGCCTGGACAAACACACAGAAAACGCGTGAATAAACTTTTATAAAGTTAGACATATAAATAAATTAAACATTTGTGATGCAGAGAGATTTGCAAACGTTCATGAACATTTTCTGAATGCTGCAACTGTATCTGAGGAGGTGGTAGAGCGTTTATCTTAGGGGATTTAAATCTGTTGTGCGCAAGTGGACGTGTGGATAGTCAGTCTGAGTGTAACAGACACCGCAAAGTCACTAAGTGGCTGCTCTTACGATGAGGTGACATCTTGAAACATAAAATGAAAGAGAATCTATTTCAACCTCTTGTCGACTGTTGATTACACTAAACAGCACAGAGCCTCAGAGGCTAAAACCCAGGCAGTGTTGGTCCACATAGGTTTATAATTTTTACATTTCAAGTCTATGCAGTATCCCAGTTAGGGCCTTTCTAAGGTCTCCTGGCTAGAACCATGACCTGAACTGGCCCAAACATGGCTAGATGGAACTATGGCCCAGAATGTTTGTTGGGATTCGGTCTCAGCTGCCCTTTGCCCTCCTATAAGCTGCAGTGCTCTCTGACCACATACCTTTTGCTTTCAATAGTTCACTGTTTTTTAAGCAAGTATTGGATCATGTGACCTTTTTGATAGTTAACTACACAGTTTATCACCGTTCTCAACTGCTCCTCTCTGTCAGTCTTTTTCTTTTATTTGGCAGCGAGACTTAGTCCTTATATCCTGGAGTGTGTGTGCTTTTAACCTCCAACCCCAGGACTTCTTTTTTCAATGTTTGCTCTACGTATACATGACTTATTCTCCCCTTTCTGCCTATTAAAACTTCCATATGTCATCCAGTTTGCATTTAATGAGAAAAATGCATCTTGAGCTTCAAACCGGAGGACAGGCTTCTGTTTTGTGGCGACCGCCGCATTTAATTTTTGTCTGGCGTGAGAGATGCCGTGCGATTTCTGAAATGCCAATAAAAGTGGGTAGTTTTAGAAAGGTTGGAACGGACATGTTTGGAGCGCCGGGCGGTCAGATGCGGTGTGGTCATTATGGCTCCAGCAGCCCCGAGAGCAGAGAAATGAAAATAGCTTAGTGGGCTGTTTGGAAGGAAGGCTAGCAGTCGTTCGTGTGTGTGTGTGTGTGTGTGTGTGTGTGTGTGTGTGTGTGTGTGTGTGTGTATGTATGTGTGTATGTGTGTATGTGTGTATGTGTGTATGTGTGTATGTGTGTATGTGTGTATGTGTGTGTGTGTGTGTGTGTGTGTGTTTAAATTAACATGTGGATTAAAGCCATTTCTTCAAAGACACTCAGAAACTGTTCTGGTCTTTGCTTGTATGCGCTAATAAACACCCCGACAGGACTAAGTGGAAGATGACAGTATGGAAGCTTAATTACTTGAGATTCTTTCTTCAGACGTATTCAGAGCCTGTAATTATGCCTGTATCTGCTCTTTTCTCTTTGGTTTTTTATTCCTGCAGTAGGTGCAGCAGATTTGCTTAGATAGGATGGTGTGTGTGCTCTTGTTTGATTGGGGCTGTGTCTGTTGAGCTTATTGAAGTAGTGACTCTGTTGAACTTTTTAAAGAGCTGAAAAGTCATTTTATTCCAAATATTAGGAGCCTTGATCTCTCTTCAGCTCATCTCCTTCAGGAGCTGCTGTGTGCGTGTCTGTCTGTGTGCGTGTCTGTCTGTGTGCGTGTCTGTCTGTGTGCGTGTCTGTCTGTGTGCTGAGGGCTGAACTCTCTCTTCCACTTCTCCTCTGCGCACCATAACCCCTAGGTAAAAACTGTTGGGCTGTAATGCCAATGTCTATCATTTTCTCTCTCTCTCACTGTGCTTTGCTGGGCTGTGCTTTGCTGGGCTGTGCTTTGCTGGGCTGTGCTTTGCTGGGCTGTGCTTTGCTGGGCTGTGCTTTGCTGGGCTGGGCTGGGCTGGGCTTTGCTGGGCTGGGCTTTGCTGGGCTGGGCTGGGCTGGGCTGGGCTGGGCTGGGCTGTGCTGTGCTGTTGGAAGCAGTGATGATGGGCGCTCTCTTGATCAGTGATGTTGTTTATTAAACACACTGCTTCTCCACCGCTCACATTTTCCTCATCTGAGCGACAGAGACTGATGGTGTTTATGGACTGGACAATGGGCCATACAATCACAAACAGATGAAAGGGACACACACACTCTTGCGCACACACACTGTGCAGGGGAAAATATGATCTTCCAGGGCACTTGTACATTATTCTATTTTCTTTTTCTCCTGTTTAACCCAGGTTAGTTTGACAATGGCCGAGTGCCATGCAGAGGAAAAGAGACATACATAAAGAGTGATGGAGAGAGGCAGTTTTAAGTGAGTGAGAGTATGAAAGCACTAGTCACACTTCCAGCTCAAACAGGGGTCTCAGAGTGGCTCTACTGTCATTTTTTTGGGGTAAAAGAAACAAATTGGAGCTTCAGAAAACTGTTCCACTCTGTTCACATAGGGTTCCCTTCAGGGGGTTACCCATCCCAGCCCAAATGCAGCTCTTTACTACTTAAGTAATAGTAATTATACTCATTTTGACCCACTGTGTTGGGCACACATGGGAATTAGACCTCTGCATTTTACCCATCCACACACAGGGATACACTCATACACATAGTGAAATTCACTCACCTGGGGGCAGTGAGCACGTGTGCCCGGAGCGTTGGGCAGCCCTATCCTGAGTGCTCGGGGAGCAGCTGGGGAGTTCAGTGCCTTGTTCAAGGGCACTTCAGTCATGTCGTGCCAGGGATTGGTACCGGCGACCTTCCAGTCACAAGGCTGGTTCCCTAACCACCAGGTCTCACTCTCACTCTCACACTCTCACTCACACTCTCATACTCTCTCTCTCTCTCTCTCTCTCTCTCTCTCTCTCTCTATCACTATCACTTGCAAACCCTAAAACACATGTGTCTGAAAACGTAGATTCTTTTTTGCAGAAGCTCACAGCCCTCCACTTTGCACCACACTCGAGTCCACGTAATACATTCTTTCCAAAAACATCTCTCTCTCTCTCTTTCTCTCTCTCTCTTTCCGTCGTCTTGCTGTCTGGCCAAACTACTGCAGCTTTCCCAGCTGAATTAGTGGATCTTTCGAAGGAGCCTCTAGTTTGTGGAAAAAGCATGCGTGTGTGTTTGGGGGGGCGCGGACGGACGACACTCTTTTTCATTTTGTTGATCTTCTGAGTGTGTAATTAAGTGAAAAATCCTGTATAAAAACATATATTTTTGAGCACAGTTCCTTTTTTATGTTCTAAATGGAACTGTGTTTGGGATCACCTGTGCCAACTGTGAATCATTTACGGTGAATCAGCATAGAACAGTCAGAAAAAAGTGCAAGCTATCCGAAGGCCTTCGGCTAACAGTATATCGTACGTGGACCAAACTGTTGGGACACCTGCTCATCAGTTGTTTTTTTTTCTGAAATCAAGGTTCATCCTGCTTTTGTTGGAGTTCTAAGATGGCGCAGAGCATGGCTGCCTTGTCTTGAGCTCCCTCTAGTATTTACTCTTTACTACACCCACTTCACCCACCAATGACTGTCCCCCACTACATTCTCCCCGCTACATTTCATTATAGACCCAGTGCAGGTAGATATTATGCAAGCATTCCTTTTATAGTTTCTTTATACACAGAATTTCTGGATAGATAGTAAATAGTCTATTTACTGAGGATATAAAATAAAGACATATTCAAAATGTTCTTTGTTTTTGTGCAACTGTTTTACTTCTGCAAGTAGTAAAACAAACTTGATTTGAGTGATTGTTGCTACTGTCCAGGGAAAACTTATCCCAACTCATCCCAAACATATTGCATGGACCACAACAGTTCCACTGCTCCACAGCTTGATGGTGGGGGGATTTATAACCCTCCAGCCGACATCAGGCATGGTGTCGATTCGTGTTTATCTGCTCCAGAGAGTTGTGTTCTATCACACGTGCTTCTATATAGTGATGGGACAAGCAGTGTGTGCATTTGCACATCTGTTTCAGCAATGGGTACAACTTAAAGTATCTGAATGTATACATTTAGAGTATATATGTATGTATAAATGAAGATTTGGACCTTTTGGGTCAGCATTCAGAGGGATGACCCTGGTTTCAGTCTAAAATGTTTTTAGCAATGTCCGTCAGTAGGGATCTAAATGAGAATGCGAAACATAACTGCATATTCCTTTACATCCCTACAATCATTCAGACGAAATGCTTTGTGTGCATTTATTCAGACCCTTTAAGGCAGTCCATGTCTGATTGTGTCAGTCTGTACATTCATTCAGTTCCTGAGGCAGCTTATGTCTTCTCCCTCTGTGCATCTTGTTGAAAAAACAAATGAAAGGCATCCTTTTGGCAACTGCCTGTTGCGAGTTTATCTGGCACAGCAGTGAAAAACACACACACACGCACACACAGGCGCGCGCACACACACACACACACACACACACGCACACACACAGGCACACACGGAGCCAGTGGTGGTAGTGTGTGTGCATGAGCTGCAGCCTCCTGCAGGGCTGAATGGTTTGTGTGAGGGATCCTCAGGCCCCTGAAGAGGGAAAAGGCTACTCTCTCTCTCTCTCCAGCACAAAGAGGGGCTTGTTCTGAGGAGGCCCCTCTGCTCCTGCAGGCTCCAGGGAAGCCTGGTGGGGGAGCAGCGCAGTACCTACCTCCACCTAAGGTTATGTTCTCTCTCCCTTTAGCTGCTCTTTATTGTTGACCTCTTGTCACATTTATGTTAGCTAGGACAGTACCATTTTGCCGTACTCTGTTTCTGATATATTTCTCATATATTTCTATATACCTTAGTGCCAAAACATCACAAGACGCAAAATGTAGAAATTTTAGAAAGTCTTGGGATTGGTTTAGCTGAAAATTATCTCATGACTTGAATGAGAAAAATAGGTATTTTTATGGGTGCCGAAGTAGATGTAGGATGTATTTTCTGATACATGTTCATTGTACAAATTCAGTTTTATTGTCTAATGGCCTTTTTTCCCCATACTCTGTCAGTGCAAATCTTAGCATGTTGTAATATTTTAGCAAAGGGTCAAATTAATAGTGTGTAATGATAAGAAGCTGTCCCACAATCTTTCAAAAATCATTGCACCAATGTTTTGCAAATATCCTCTCTTTCTTATTATGTTTGTATTTCGACATTTCCCCATTTGAGTCTCTCGCTATCTCACTCTTTGGTCTCTCTTTGCTCATTCTCTGCCCCTTCCCCCGCCTTTGCCCCTCCTGTTGAGTTGGTAGGAATGTTGCTGTTTGCCCAGTGTCTGGGAGGCGAGCTGTTGAGTGCCTCTCTCTCTTTCTGCCTCTCTCGCTCTCTCTCTACCTCCCTCCCTCCCTCTCTCTCACACTCTCTGTGTGAATGGCCTCTCTTCATGCTGGAGAGCCTAAGACACCCTGCTTTCTGCCCCAGCATATATATCTCTCTCTCTCTCTCTAGCTATCTCTCTCTCTCTCTCTCTCTCTTTCTCTCTCTCTCTCTCTCTCTCTCTCTCTCTCTCACTGGTGTATGGGGGTGGAGGAAGGGCCTGAGGTCTTCTCTCTGGCATACCTGTGCACAGGCCCTTTCCAAACAGAGAGAACAATCTGAATGGATTTTGTTGTGTGGGGTTATTTTAAACTGCCACTCCTGCACACTGCCGTCCCTATGAAGCCAAAACCACACATCTCTATGTACATATAGCCCTCCTCCACCTGGAAGAAGGCCCGTTGAGGCTCCAAACATGCAAGAGCACAAACAGGGGCCTTATTGAGAGGCCAGGGCCACGGCAGGTCCTCTGGGGGCCAACGGCCAGGGCGGTAGAGATGAAACTGTAAAGTCCATCAGTGTGACGCCGTGATTTACAGGCGCGGAGTGATCCGGAGGCCGTCACGCTGCGCCTCCTCACGGCCCTACAGGGGAGGAGGGGGCCGAGAAATGTCTTAAACAGCTGGCGGGCTACTGAAGGCCCACAGAAAAGGAAGAAACGGTCATGGAAAAAATGCAGCTGAAGCTGCTGTTAGTTCTTGATGTAGCCTTTTGTGGGGACGGGCCAGGTGAAAGGAAATGGTAACCTACAGTGTATCGCCAACTCAAAACTGATTTCTTTATTCATTTTGATGTTTTACATATGGAGTGTAAAAATCCACCAGTACAACCTGATGAAGTCAACTTCTGACATTGACAGAATTTTCAGTGGTAGAATCAGTTCTACTAAAACAGGCACTTTTTAGGAATATAAAGCAACTTTTAACCTTCTTGAACTTCTTTGGAAGTTACTGGAAATTTTGGCACATTTGTATTAGTCCATTTATCAGGATCTTTGACAAAATATCAAGAACACTTCATAGCAACATTCAGATCATTTCATAATTAACAACTATCAAAATATCATGATGTGTCATGTATATCTATCAGTTGTCTTTAAATATCCATATCAACGCTCCAAGTAAAGGATAATAAATGAGGGGAAAATGCTGCTGAAGCTCCTTTGAGTTACTTTGTGCTCCCTTTTGGGGGTGGCGTGGGCTGGGCTGACTTTCCGACAGCAAACGAAGGGCAAAGGGGGGAATGCAGGGTCCACTTGGGCCACTTCCCGAGAGAGCAATGACAGAGCAGGCTGTGTGTGCTGTGTAAACGGCGGCAGCAGCGTCCATCTCTTCCCCCTTTTGCTCCCATCGGACCCTGCGGCTCTGTTACAGCTTCAGGATGCAGAATAAAAAGCCATAAACAATGACTCAATCTGTTTGTTTAACCCAGCATCACAGTATCCGATACAGCCCTGCTGAATGGGCTCAGCTGGATGGGAACAGATATACCTGAGAGGCAGATCAGCAGAGAGAGAGAGGAAGAATTAGAGGGGGAGAGTTTGAGGTCTCCAGATCTTTTTTTTAATGGCGAGTGGTTTTGCCAATGATGAATGGAGGCCTGTCTGTGGCAGTCCGCTGCTATGCTGCATCAGGTATTGCGGTTAGCTTCAGCTATTTGAGGCCTAATTTTATCTCTTAAGCATATGACAGCTTGGTTAAATGATATGAAGGATGACTGCTTTTTTTGCTCTCTCTCTCACAGCACAGGGGATTTGCTTTACTTTGCAACCCTTTGTGTTGCACCGTGGGGGGGGTGGGGCTTTATAGACGGTATCGTGTTACTGTTTGGCCTATCCTTTCCTGCCTGTTTGATTGACATCTTTTTTTTTTCTTTCCTCTCTCAGGGCCTGCAGAAGTTCCCATGATGTCACCGAATGGCTCCATCCCACCCATTCACGTGCCCCCAGGCTACATCTCCCAGGTAACGCAGACAAAATTAACTAAGGCAATGAGTTCGGGTGGTCCAGTGTGACTCTCACAATAGGATGTGATTTCACCCTCGCAGGCAAATAGAAAAGTGGCCCTGACAGTATGGATCTGTTTAATACCTGCTCTAATAGGCACTTTGCTCTCTCGGAAAACATGCATGGTACTCAGGCTTTAAAGTTTTCCTGTCGTTTTGAAGGAGGCTGCATCAGGCTGCAGTGTTGGGTAAAGGTCAGCTATGCTGGCATTTCAGCCGAAAGGTCAGAAAAGGCAAACGAACTGAGTGCGAGATGTGAACATAATGAATTAAACCCCCTGTCCTTCCCACAGCAGGTTGCGTAAGGCATCAAAGCTCACTCATGTGACTATAATTAATATAGAACCCCAGCCTAACGTAAAAAAAAAAAAAAAAAATACCCTAGAGTGGTCAAACAGAGCTGCCTGCCCCAGGGATCGCAGCAGGGTTCCCTTGGTCTGAACATAGCTTAGTTCATGGGACGTGGCTAAACAGTTTTTGGCACTGATTCCAGAAGTCTCACCTTTTAACCCATGATGATCCTTGTGTCAGCACGGTTCACATTGTTGTTCTAAGTCTTCTGTGAACCTGGCCTCGAATGCTGGCTCTCACTGCCATCCACTGGAATCCGTTTGGTCACAGTTCTGTTAGCGTGCCCTTGTTTTGTTTTCATTCTGGATTAGTGTTGAAAGTGGCACTGGATGGTTGTGGTTGGACTCAGAGATGGCTGGTATGCTGGATCTGGAGGCGCTCTCCTTTGTTTGATGGCAGGCGCACTAATGGCCCTCATCAGAGGCACTGGGCCCTGAAGCAATGCTTTTTTTTTTTTTTCCACAACATGCATTTTAATCTCAATTGCTTTCATTTGTGTTTTGTGTGTTCAGGTTCTGGAGGACAACACTGGGGTTCGTAGAGTTGTGGTCACTCCTCACTCTGAATGTTACCCCCCTAGTTACTCCCCTGCTCTCTCTCCCACCCTCCACCTGCCACCCCCATACATGGCACACCCCCACTTCATCCCAGCCTCGCACACGGCCTACTACCCACCCACCAGCCCTGGGGACGTGCCCCCACACCAGTACTACCAACACCGTCTGCCCCCCATCTACCCAGAGGGTAAGCCTACTCTGCCACTTCTCATCTTTCTATCAACATAACACAAATTTGCTTACAGTTAATCAGTTTGCACCTTCAGTTACAAGACTAATATATACAGGACAGGTAATGGAAGCTACACAACCAATCACAAAAGAATACTCTCTAAGAAAAGTGCCCATAAGTACCATTGAGTGTATTTAGCACTTATAATAGTTTAGTAGCCATGCATGCCATGAAAATACTAAAATAGATTCTTATATATTACTCATATGACCTATAAAAACTGGAACAGTATTCATAGTAGTATAGAACCAATACCTACTAGTTTAATTGCTGTAGGAATAGAACCCATAATAGTATGGAACCAATGTCACTTAGTTCTATACTATTATGAGTGTTATTCTTAATAAACTTATGGGATACCATAAATACAGTATGAATAGTCTAATAGTATAGAGCCCATACATATCATAACTACCATAAGATTTGTAAATGTAATGTTATGGAATCTATAAATAGTTCCTACTCTAGGACAGTGTTTGAGTCCCATAAGAATTGTATTATTAAAAGTATTGTCACAAGAATGATACCCTTAATATGTGACACACAAGTGCCATGTACTAATAATAGCACAGTACAGTATGATCTAATGGTGTGTAAGAGCTTATGATATTATGATGTCTATTATTGCATTTAAATGTGTTTTGTGTTGTGTTGAAAACAGTAATCGCACCTAGTTGTGGAGCAAAACAACCTCATTGAGTCCCTTGACAGAAGATTGTCTCTGTCCAGTCCCAAACAAACTTTGTAGAGATTTGTTTGATGTGAGAACCTGATGTGATCTGGGTCTGACCCAACTATGAGGTGTAATCAGCAAGTTTGAGCTGCATGGTTCTGCAGGTGTTGCTCCTACGTTTTGATGTGCTTAGAATTTTCCTTGTGTCAAATGAAACCAAACCAAGAGGAACTCACTCAAGGATTACAAAATTGTTAATTGATTGACACCAAAGCACACAGGTGTGAAAACAGCCTGTCACCTTAGTTAATTACATGAAAGTGTCTTGCTAAATCTGTTTCTCCATCTTTCAGAGATCATTCCCCTGTGCAACATGTCCACGTTCCTGAGTCGGGAAGAGTACTGCAAGCCTCAACCCAAGAAGCCTAAAGAGCGTCCGGCCGAAAGGCAGAGCCAGTCCCGGGTCAACACACCCCCGTCGTCCAGCTACAAAAACGGCCCGGCCTGCAACTCCACACAAAACGGCTACAGCAAGAACCACAGTGGCACTGCTGCCACAGGGGGTGGAGGAGGAAGCCCCGGGAACAAACGAACTGAGAGGAGGGCCAGAGGAAGCCCCAAACACACAGAGAGTGACCAGCAAGGTGAGCAAATCCTGCCTGAACTTTAACAAACAGGCTTTAGTAGGTTCTAGATATTAATTAGTTGCTTAGAGAACTATATCAGCGTTGATTTGGAATTTGATGGTATAAGCAAAATCTTAACTTAAGGCTGGTTGGTCTAAATGTAGCCTGTAGTTTCATGTTTGACAAGATGTTTACGTTACTTTAGGATGGATTTCTTCAGTTTTTCCATTCCGGTTGTCTATTTCAAATAGTTTTGTCTGACTTTCCAGCCCTTGTCTGTTTCTCCAGCGACTTGATACGGCTTGTGTGAATTTGTACATCTAGAAGTCTCAGAAATGCATGCAACCTAAACCAAGTGCAGTGAAAACTGAGAGGGAGTAGAGTTCTGTCTCTAAGTTTAGTGAGCTGATGAATCAACCACACCTGCTCACTTTTCATGAGAATTGTGGTAGCATCTGTTTAGAGTTGGGAATGTTGTTCATTCAGGATCTGAAGGCATTGTGTATCAGTATTCTTGCAAATGTATTGTGGTTATTTACTGCCATCTGTGCAGGTTGTGTCTTCTTCATATCAGACCTGTCGGTCAGAATGCACACTTACGCACTTGTTGAGCTGAGTGCAGACTGACAGCAGTCACTCTCCCAATACTTTGGTCGTGCAACCTGCATGCCTGAAGCCTGCTGCTGTCGTCACTCCTCATGGCTGCTGGTGGAATGCAAACAAAACTGCAGCAGGGAGGTTTTTCTCCACACTGGTTGTTCATCCTTGACTTCCATGTTGGTTGTTTCATGGGTGGAATTATTGAAACTAAAATAGAACTCATATCTTCCAAAATTTGTGTTAATTGCTGTGCAGTCAGATATAAAACAGAAAATGAGTTAAATGGGAATAGTCTAATGGTATAGGACCCAGCCATGTCATAAGAATAGTACTTGTAATAACAATAGAACCTATAAGTACCATAAGAATAGTATATGTAATATGGAATCTATAAATGGTACCCATAGAAGGACAATGTTCGAATCCCATTGTACCGATAATGGTATAGTCACGAGAATGATACCCTTAATAGTTTATGACTAAAAAGTTCTATGTCCTTGAGCAATCTAAACCACCGCGCGTGCCTGCATGTGTGCGCGTGCGTGAATGCATGCATGAGGAGGTTGTCTTGGTACTTTCAGTTGTATGTTACAATTGTAAGCACTAGTTTCAGACTGTATTCATTGTCAGTGCCTGCCCTGAAGGGAGCTGAGGGCTGTTTCGGCATGTCTTGTGAGGGTCTATTAGTAGGTCTGAAGTGAGAACAGCTGAGCTGCTGAATCAGGCCCTCTCCACACCTGCTTGCTTTATAGCCTCATTGCTGTAAATTCTAGAAAGTTGCACTCTTCAGCCCTTTGCTTTTAAAGCGTTTTGTCCTTGGTCTGACACACACATTCACACGTAATACACACACAGACAGGATAAACAATAATCACGTTCTCAAAAAGGTCAAGAACGCTGAAGTAAAATCATTCTCAGGGAAACACATTAAATATATTAGATTTTTTTGTCAAATATCACTTTTTTAAGTTGTGACAGAAATGTCAGTCAGCCAAGACTTGTTTTGTTTAGCATTCCTAGATCACATACACTTTTCTTAAACCACTGTTGTTTGCATATTTGGCTTCTCACACTGCATCAGAAGTGATGCCAAACCTTCATAAGTGGTGAGGTCAAAATGAATGGTTCTGAAGTAGTTGATCTCTAATTGGCCAGTGATAACTACCAATGAATAAGCATTAACACCACAGATAGATGTTTTGGCTAACTATACTGAAGAATATCAAATTCTGGTTTAGGTTGCAGTGAGAAATTTGACAACTTCAAATCACATCTCTCAACTCTTCCCAAGAACATCATGGTTGAAATATTCCCCCTTCCAACTAAAACTGAGAAATTCGATTACGTTAGCCACTGAATTTGACTCTCTGTATCTAAGTACTAGGCATCACCCACTTAGAAAAGTGGTGAGTCAGGTGTCATACCCCCATGGTTCTGAAGGCTAAGTTTTGAAATTTGCATTAACAGTATTGGAAGTTACTGTTATCCAGCATCAACACAAATAGATTGGAGACTAAAATATTATTGTTGGAGACTAAAGGGTACTACAAACAAAAATATCCTGCTTTTCTTGGAGTAACTGTATCTACTGTCAAGGAAGGCTTTCTACTATATGTTGTAGCATTGCTGTAAGGTTCTGACTGCATTCAGTTACAAGTCCTTTAGTGAGGTCAGGATGTTGGATGATCACCACCCTCTTCATCTACAACTCCCCCAATTTATTAAAAAAAATATTGGATGGAGCACCATCAAAACACACAGCTCCACAGCTCAGTGCTGGGGGGGGCTCTAGCCCATGCCTTGCATTAAGCACGGTGCCAACAGGTTCATGTTTATCTGCTCCTGAGAGCCCTTGTCTGTTTCTCCAGTGACTTGATACGCCTTGTGTGAATTTGTACATCTAGAAGTCTCAGAAATGCATGCAACCTAAAGTAAGGTGTTCATTAGAAGAGGTGTCCACAAACATTTGGACACATGCTGTAGATAAATCAAAAATAGAACAATAGATCCAACATACAGAAAAAAATAACAAGTGCAATACAAGACATTATACTTGAACAGGTGCTTCTCAAAGTATTGGTCTCTTCAGTCTTTTGATCTTTGAAGACGGGGGGGACGGGACTCTTTGCTCTTTGTACAACCTGTGGAAATTTTTTCTACCACCTGGGTTTCAAGACATAGGAGGGCCTTGATGCTTTTCTTCTGTGCACCTGAAAATATGGCAGATCACTTACTTGAAGGTTGGAAGGGTTTAGGTACATGGATGGAGCTTTGACCATTGTTATAATGTGGAGACACAAATCTGATTTTGGATTTGTGAGAGAGCTTCAGGGTTTTAAATGTAATGCAGATGGATACACGAGATCTGTGAAGGGAACACAGAAGTGTAGAGACATGGCTGACCTTGGGAAGGTTGGAGATGAGTGGCATGTATATGAAGAACAACCAGGAGAGAATTGCATGAGACAAGAGACTGAACAAGTACCGGGGTGGCCTCCCTAGAAAGAAAAGGTTGAATCTTCCAGATGTGGTAAAGGAGCAACCTGCATGACTAAGTCCAGCTTGAAACATGAGCTGAAAGCTGAAAACTGCTCATCCAGAATTACACTGAAGCATCATGCACCTTCACAAAGAATGGCTAAGGAGTTCTCAAATGTCCTGGTGAGACCATGGAACGGAACGTGCATAAGGTTAACTGGATGTTAACATAATATTAATAAAAAATACAGAAAGCCTTCTGTAGTGTTAAGCCTTTCCAGAGGAAAGACATACTCTTAGAAGAGATCTTACAATATCGTACATGAGACCTTGGAGGAGATCAGTGTGAGACATGGGCTTCTTCCTGTTTCTGAAATTCAGTTCCTGGGTGGCAGAAAGTCTCTGGGTGGCCTTGTCTCTTTTTGGTCAGACTGACCTCACCTCAGTCTGAGCTGAATAAGATTCAAATAAGACAAATGTACGACAATGTTTCTTTTATAGCTCTCATCTGTCAGTGCATAAGGAGATTTGTGTGCCATCTAACCCGAATCCCTGTTCATACTGCAAAATGTTTAAGCAAAATTTGCCATGCTCTCTCTGACTGGGTAGATGGAACATTCTTCCCCACATTACATGATGCTGGTCAGCACAAACATGTTAGCCGTTGTATCAGAGCTGGGGACCCAGCACTTTCCTCAGGGTATGTTGGCTGTGATGCAATGGCTGCAGCTTTATGTGTATCGGAGGAGGCATGTGCTTGCCTTCACCCTCATAGTGTTGGAAACTTTATATGAGTATTCAGAAACCAGAAAAGCATTATTGAGACCTGCTTTGTCTCTCATTAGACAAAAGAACATTTGTTGATGTTACCCTCCATGGCTTTTTAGCTAGGTTAGTCTTCTAGGTCCAGTGCAGCACAACAAGGGACGTGAAGGTCATATACCAAACATGTTCAAGATTCATTCTTAAACTTGAACTTGTACACCTCAACAGAGCACGCGCACCCTTCACGTCCTCCTTTCCATCTCTCACAGTGTTCTTCTGAAAATCTCGGCCTCTGGCTCTCATTTACTTCCTCCCTTCTTTTCTGTCTTATCTCACAGTCTTCACCTCTTCGATGCTTTGTTCTTTTTCTGCCTTTCTGCCTTTTTCTGCCTCATGTCTGGCTGCCCGTGAGCGCCTGTGGTCTGGCCTAGGCCGTAACGAGATACAGACCACTTCCTGTCTGTGTTGGCCGTGCAGGGCCAGCCCGCTTTGCAACACACAAAAAAGCTATGAAAAGACAGCAAATTAGAACAAGCATGGAGGAGCGTCGATCCCACGGAAATGTACAGGTCAGTGTGTTTCCGATCTGTAACTTGTGCACTTGGTGGAGCTGGACTTCCAGACTGTCTGTAGTTACAGTTTGCATCTCTGCAGCCTTGGAGACCACCATGAGCCATACTGCAACATACGCTTGTGATGTGTTTGGTATCTGCCCAAAAGGATATTTTCAGTTAATGTTCAGTTCAACTGGATTCATGTTAAATTTTTAATTAATTTCAAGATTCATTTATGGGTGAGTCTATACTGTTAATTTTTTAAATAACTAATTCCACTTCCTTCAAATGATTTCTTGAAAGAAATCAGTTTAAAATTGAATTTCAAATGTATCGATCTATAATAGTAACTTTCCTTTCAAAAAATCTGGAAAAACAAATTGAATGAAATCATCTTACAGAACTAGTTAAATTTCAGGAATTTTTCAAAAATGAAATTTCTGATTATCTTGCAATATTCAGTCAAATTGAGGTAATGTTTCCTAAGAGCTAATTTAACATCTGCAAAATCAAGCATATTTCACTTCATGCGTCTATCAAACTCCATAGACATACCCATAATTTAGACCTATTCAAAGAATTGAAAGCTGCTGTGTACTGACCGTGCTGCTGCTTCAGAGTATTTTATAATCCACACCAGAATGTTTTCCTCTGTCCTTGACCGTGCATGCTTTGCTTCTGTGGAAATCTAAGCCAGACTTCAATGTTTCATTTGTCTTCTTTTTTTTTTCCTTTTAAACTTTAAGGACTTAGCTTTATAGATTTTAGCTCAAATGTGTTTGGTACAAACACAGTGGAAACCAGTATGGACATGTAAATAAATAATCCACAATAGGAATATTTGTCAACAGTTTGTTAATTGTTTAAAATGTTAAGAATATTAGTCCTAATACAAATTAATGTCTTGAATCTAAATAGTTATTGATTTTTGTCATTACTGAAGTACACATCAGCATTATAGCAGACATGGTGGTCCAGCGTACACATATTATTATTTATGTAAAGTGGGGCAGAAAAGTATTTAGTCAGCCACTGATTGTGCAAGTTTTCCTACTTATAAAGATGAGAGAGGTCTGTAATTTTCATCATACACTTCAACTATGAGAGACACAAAGAGAAAAAAAAACCAAACTAATTCACTTTGTAGGATTTTTAAAGAATTATGGTGGAAAGTAAGTCAGTAACAAAAGTTCAACTCAATACTTTAACATAACCTTTGTTGGCAGTGACAGAGGTCTTCACCAGGTTTGCACACACTGTAGCTGGTATTTTGGTCCATTCCTCCATGCAGATCTCCTCTAGAGCAGTGATGTATTGGGGCTGTCGCTGGGCAACATGGACTTTTAACTCCCGCCACAAACTTTCTATGGGGTTTAGGTCTGGAGACTGCCTAGGCCACTCACGGACCTTGAAATGCTTTTTACGGAGCTACACCTTCATTACCCAAGCTGCGTTTGGGATCATGGTCATGCAGGAAGACCTAGACATGTCCATCTTCAATGCTCTTTCTGACGGAAAGAGGTTTTGGCTTAAAATCTCCCGATATATGGCCCCACTCATACTTCCCTTAACATGGATCAGTCGTCCTGTCCCCTTTGCAGAAAAACAGCCCCCAGGCATTATGTTTCCAACTCCATGCTTCTTTTTATTCAGAGTTTATGTGATTAGCATTTTTAAAAAAATCATTTAAAAATAGCAAAACATCATGTTTACAGTATCTCAGTATGTTGCAATATATTGATTCATAACCCCTGTATTGTGATTCATATCATTTCACCACATTCTTGCCAATACACAGCCCTTAGTCAGCTTAAATAACTTGGTTACAATGCTGATCCATAGCTGAATAGTGCTAAGAGCAGCATATCATAGTAGCAAAGTATGCGTAACCATTATTGTGAAGGTTGTGCAGATGCTCGCTAAATGACTACACCACTGATTCAACTTGAGCTGTTACATTAAAGATTGTTCAGACAGAGCTGAATTTCTTTCAGTATTTAAAAAAATGGCCAGAGAGAGGATCTTAAATAACCCCACTCCCCTCCCCCAACGGTGTCTTGGAGGGGAAAAATGGGTCACACGAAGGTCATGGTAAGGTCATTGTGCCAAGACTTCATCACAGTGGTGACTCATAGTGGGACCCCCTTGGGTCTACTAGGGGAGGAACCTCTGAACTCGTTTCTCCACAAATCCCCCTTTCCCGCCACAGTGTTCATGACACCATCTCTATCCATCAGGCTGTCACTCGTCCCTCAGATCTCTGTATTCCCTCTCTACCCCTTCCCTCTGATGAGTCACTGTTTCTACAAGTCATAGAGATGCTCTCTATAAATAGTGTGAGAGATTTTCGTAGATCAGTACAGCATAATCATGCTCCTAAAAGTTTGATTACATGAGATCTGTCTGTTTAGGGCAAATAGTGGGCACAGCGTTATTTATCCCTTGATAAATAATGGTTCATAATGGTTCCAGTTCTAAAATCTGATTTGCTGAGCATAGAACAACTGTGATGAAACTGTTAGGCTGCTCACATGTCTTATGAGTTTATGGACAGTTTGCTTGAAAGTCATTCATCAAATGGACTGCATTATACTGTATTTCTTGTCCTCCATTAGCAGTGAAAAGTTGCTTGCTCTAAAATAGAGCTGAGGGCAGCATTTTTTACTCTAATAGTCAGATGCCCATAGAAAGTCCAGATAGATCAGGCGTGTTCAGATTTGGATCGAGCTAACCTCCACCAGGACGTAGATCTCTAGGACCAGGATTTAGCACCCCTACTCCTACTCCCTATTCCTACAAACAATACTAACATTATTTATTCTGTCTCTCTCTCTGTACAGATCCTGACTTGGAGACAAGAAGAGACCAAGATGTACCATCAGGAATGGACAAGCCACAGGTGGGCGGCTGCTATGATCTCAGTAGTCTGAAAATGTACCAAATTCTCCTCCCCCGTATTTCAATGACTTTAGAAATCACTGCTGGTTATAGCAGTTGTATAATTTCAGATATCTTGTTTTGATGGTGAAATGTAAATTGTTCTTTGAGCTTTGTCTGGCTAGACATAGTAGTAGACTTTTTCGCCCACTAGGGGGCAGCAGTGCTGTGCCTACAGCTGTAGACAGTGTTATCTAATTGATTGAGTTCATCTTTCTCTTCAGCTTAAGGACACACTTCATCACTCGCCTATTGATTTAAGAGACTAAGCAATTGCATTAGCTCCTTAATAGAATAGAATGGGTGTTAGTGATTCTGCCTGAAGGCGTGGGAAACGGGCTTGAAATGTCAAGAGATTTCTTATTGGGTATTAAGTTTTGAGTTTTTTGGGGTTTTTTTTGCATTTGGATTTGTTTAATAATGTATGCCTTTATATCAGTGTGTCTGTATGTTAATGCATATGTTGCAGTATGTTCATTTAATAGTGGGCAGTATAGTGAATTGACAGTTTGTCCCTGAAATGAAACCTATTAGAAAGCAGTAAGTGTATTTTTTGTAGTTTTATAACTTATATAATTACAAATAAGGATGTAGTTGCTGTCACACAAAACATTTGCATGTACAAAGTAGTAATTTTACAGCGGAGTGTTTTAAATTTAATGAAAGTCAATGTAAAAAAGTTTTTATTTAAAGTCATTTTGTGTCATTTTTATTGGTTTTTAAATCCTCAAACGTGACACAATATTTACAGGTGTAGGCAGTTTCAGTCCAGGAGTGACTGTGAGTCCTGCACAGTTTGCTGATTTCCCTGCTGCAAGAGACCTATGAAATTAACCTTGAAATTTAGTGGGCGTATCAGGTGTGCTTGAGCAGGAAAAGCCCAAAATTTGCAGGATTATGGCGCTTCAAGACCAGGATTGCCCACCGCTGCAGTATAAAGAATAGGGATCTAAAGAATAAGAAAAGCTGCCATATTCATGTCATGTTAAAGAAGTTTCTTCTTTTTATTTATTTATAAATTATTTAATTAATTTTTATAAATAAACGAAAATATGTTTAGTTACTCCTCAATTGAGTAGAAGCTGCCTCATAACAGTTGACAGGTCCTTGCATAAATGTACAGTTAGTCTGTTTATTTCAGTCTGGCTTTTGCTTTTCTGTTCATACATGTTCATCATGTAAAAATGCTATGTCTGACTTTTTTGGTTGATGAGCACGCCTCTAAGTGACCGTAAGTGCCATGGTATTTGAACATGTTTTGTTTTCCACCACCAGACATAACCATGGACATTAAACAGACATGATGCCAATCAGATGGCTATTTAATGAGGGCTGAGTTTAAGAAATCTATCTACACCCAGTATTTAAGCCTCTTTGAAGTAAATAGAATAAGTGTGTCTTTAGCATATTAATGATGGCTCTACACTGCTGCTGAAAGTGGGAGCATGTGAATACTCAAAAGTGGTATTTGGCCACAATCCCGTAGCACAACACAACCATCTCAGCATTGCTGCGAGCCGGAGGGAGGGAGGGATGGATGGAGGGATAGAGGGAGGGATGGATGGATGATATTAAACATTATGCAGTTAACCCGTACAGTACCTGTTCAAAGTCTGGCTGGAGCCTGTTTGTGTGTGTGTGTGTTTGTGTGTGTGTGTTTGTGTGTGTGTTTGTGTGTGTGTTTGTGTGTGTGTTTGTGTGTGTGTTTGTGTGTGTGTTTGTGTGTGTGTTTGTGTGTGTGTTTGTGTGTGTGCATCTCCGTAAATAACAATATTCAAATGTTTGATGATGCCAGAGCAGCCATGACTGCTAATTAGGATAATATTCCAGTATATTTCTGAATGCTATTTTGATTGTTTGCCACTTAATTAATATTGTGACCTTTTTCAGAATAACTGGTCACCAAGTTCCTTGTCTTGTTGCCATGACTATGGGCAGTGCAGTTGACATTTGTGGATCCTTTCAAATAAATAATTGCACTGCTTTATTCATCCTTGTTACCCGTGATAATTGACTGGTCACGATTTGTGGTGTCAGAATCGCATACTTGAACCTCAACTGCAGCTCCTTCACGATTTCTTTGAGGCTAGCGTACCATACTGTTCCCAGTGGCTGCTATACAAACACTTCAATTACAGTATTGATCACATCAGCCTGAAGCTCTTATCTGTATTATGAAAGAAACACTGCTCTGTGGAATGAGCAACAGTTCATGTGTCAGCCGTAAGCACCCATGTGACTGGCTAATGTCTTTGGCTTAATGAGAAAAGCACAACCTGTTTGTGCTAGCTTTTGTTCCAGCTAATGACAGCTTGGTGAGCAATGTACCTCATCCATCAGGTCACAAAAATAAGGTTAAAAAATAGGCATCTCAAAAAATTAGAACATCGTTAAAAAGCTCATTCGTGATTGTGATAAAATGCCCTTTTATATTCAATACACATAAAGTGACATTTCAAGCCTTTTTTGTTTTACTGTTAATCTGTATGGCTTTAAATGTAATGAATATTAAATGACATTTTAATGTTTAAATTAATCAAATGAATCAAACATCACAGTATTCAAATTTTTTGAGATGCATTGGTATGTATACTGCTTGTGCTCAAGCTTACATGTGACATAGACTTGTTCTTACGGGCACATGAGAAGCTTTTGACATTTCAGTATCTGATTTAAAGATTAAATGCAACTGCTGGTATAGATCTTTCGTGTAACCTTTTAGCAAAGTGATGATTTTAAATTAAGTGCACTGTAAATGCAGTCGTTTTGACAAGCACTGAGCTGTGTGCTGCAGGTTCTCATTAGGCTGAATGTGGGTAGAGCATGGATCGGTCAGTTCTTAAGAAATGTCAAGCTTTTCCAATTAAATCTACTTCTAACTGGCCATCCATACCCAGCATACATTACTGTGGTCCTGGAGGGTTGGATTCATGCACAGTTTGGTGGTGTAGAACTGGTCAGTAACTGAACCGACTCCTGACATGTACTGTTTCTAAATGTATGTATCTATAAATACATTACATAGCTAATTACAGTGTATGACGTTTTATTTGTCCTTAGGTGTGTAAGGTTCAGGCTCGCTCTGCGCTGGTGTCTTGGTCCCGGGCCACACAGGTGGGGGTGTCTGGTAGGGCACAGGTTGATGGAGCACCGCACTCCTGCAGCTATGAGCTGCTCCTCGCTGATAAGAGCTGTGATGGAAAGTACAGGGTTGTCTACAGGTAATGAGATTATCTCCTGCACTGTTTTTTTGAAGTTCTACATTCAGATTTTGTGTTCACTTCATTTAGATAACACACAGATGCTCTAAAAATGGTTGATGTTGGGGTTAGATCTAGAGGTAGCTTTATTACAATGTCTTCTTTTGATTTCTGTTGCAATTAGTAGACATTGTTGTCAAATGAACGAACTGCATTTTCCAAGAGTTCACTGCTTTGATAAAGATTTAAGGTGGAATGAAACACATACCTGTAAGAAATCAATGTGTCCCTTCCTCTTTAATTCAGTGGAGAAGAGCTGCAGTATACTCTCACTGACCTGAGACCTGCTACAGATTATCATGTCAGGTAAAAGCTTTCAGAAATACACTGTAGTGCTTAAATGTGTTTGGTTATTTCTGTGATCCACTTTTATATTTTTGTGTTTTGTTCTGATCACCTGTTGCACAAAATATCTACCCATGTTCATAATAAATAAAATAAAAAAATGGCATGATGTATATCTATACTTGTGTACTGAATGTACAGTGCCTTTAAAAAGTATTCATACCCCTTAAACGTTCCACCCTTATTTACGTTACAATCACAAACGTAAATGTATTTCATTGGGATTTTATATGATAGACCAACACAAAGTAGCAAGTATTTGTTTAATGTGTAAAGCAAAGGTGAAAGAAGGCGTTCTGGTCAGACGACACCAAAACCCAAGTTACCCTGAACACACAATTCCCAACATGGAATGTGGTGGTGGCAGCATCATGCATTGGGGATGCTTTTCTACAGCAGGGCCAGAAACGGACTTGAAAATTGCTGTACAGATGCTTTCCATCCAATCTGAATGAGTTTGAGCTATTTTGAAACATTTCAGCATTTAGATGTGTAAATCTGATGGAGACACACCCCAAAAGACTTTCAGCTGTAATTGCAGTGAAAGGTGATCTTACAAAATATTGATTCAGTGGCTGAATACTAATGCACAATTTTCAGATTTTTATTTATTACATATATACACAGAAACGTTTTCTTTTCACTTTTACAATTACTTGCTATGTTGTGTTGGTCTATCAAATGAAATCCCAATAAAATACATTGTGGGTGTGTCGCAAAAAAAAATATCAAGTTTCAGGGTATGAATACTTTTTACTTTGATGCTGTTTGTTTGTTAGATGCTGAACATATATAT
Source organism: Acestrorhynchus altus (assembly GCA_034509495.1). Classification (NCBI taxonomy): domain Eukaryota; kingdom Metazoa; phylum Chordata; class Actinopteri; order Characiformes; family Acestrorhynchidae; genus Acestrorhynchus; species Acestrorhynchus altus. The sequence continues at coordinate 12,240,905 of CM067503.1, read as the reverse complement.
ATATATATATATATATATATATATATATATATATATATATATATATATATATATATATATATATATATGGCGTTTTTACCATTCTGTGTAACATTCTTTGTATGTGTTGCAGAGTAAGCGCTGTGTGTAACTCTGTGAAGGGTCCCCATTCAGAGGTGAGGGCGTTCACTACCCACAGCGCCCCTCCGGACATCCCCCTTCCCCCCCGACTCTCCCACCGCACCAAGAGTTCCTTGACTCTACAGTGGAAGGTAGTGCCAATGGCTGGCCAGCTGGGACACACACACAGCTTCAGCAGAAACACTTTATTTGCAAGTCTTATTACATGCAAGTGTTAATTAGAACATGTCTCATTTCAGCCACCTGTTGATAATGGCTCAAAAATCACCAGCTACATTCTGGAGTGGGATGAGGTAAGGAACCCGTTTATGATTGTACAGGTTAATTTAGATAATTACTCATTTATTCAGGTTAACTCAGGCCACCCTCCACACGCGGAGCCTTGACCTCTCCATTACTCACCGCTTCAGGAACAGGTCATGTTTGAACAGGAGGTTGAATTAAAACTGTGTTATTGACTGTGGTCTTTCCACCTTTAAGTATTCCTACTCGTCATGCGCTTCAAAGACACTGAATGGCTTCTTCTTTTTCCCTCTGCTCCACTGTTGCAGCCATTACTTAATTCTGCATTTTCTCAAGGGTGGTTTTTTGCACCCTCATGTGTACTTGGGAAAATATTACAGCACCACTTCTAACTTGTTTTGTACCTGTCAGAATTAACCAATGACATATGGAGTCCATTTAAAATGGCTGAGTCCAGGGTACAATTTACAGTCTTTTTCTTTTTTTACTTACTTTTCAACCTAGTAAGAATATGACAGCATGAAGGTTCTATGTCCTTGGTTTATTTTAGGATACACATATATATATATATATATATATATATATCCTAAAAAGGTATATCTGCTTTTGTCACTTGTAGAATTCTGGCCTAAATATATTTTCCACACAGTGATTAAATGTATATTTATGCAGTGAGTATTTTGCCAGAGGTGATGATGAGAGGTTCAAGTGCTGATGAGATCTAATGTCACAACAAAGGCATCATATTTTTTGAATAATGTCCACAAACATTTAGATAGTTCTCTGTGTCTAACTCTAGCTTATATACTGTTTTCTTCCAAAATAACTCAATAGTAACATGAAAAAGGAAGAATAATGGGTCTTTAGTGTTAAACAGACACTCCAGTCCAATGAGTGCAACCCTGTAGAGGAAGGGCTGGAGGGAAATATGGTCATAAAGCACTGAAATGGACTAAGTTACACACCTGCTCACCTTTTAACTGATGAACAGAAATACGTAATACTCAAATCAGCTGAAATGATTATAAGCATCATAAGGAACTGCAGTTGAGACAGACTTTCAGATTTCAGAACACGTTCATGTCACATGGCTTTAAAGGAGGTTTGGCCAGTCAGATAAACAGGCTGAGAAAAAAAAACAATTTTTTATGGTCTTTCGAGTGCATTCTGGCACAGTGTCAGGCACTGCAATCTGTTTATTTGGCATATATGCTTTTTTTGTATTACTGTTGCTTTTGCCTAAACATGTTTCTACATTTGATACCACAATGATACATTTTTACCCGGTTTATTGAATCACATTTTTCTATTATTCATTACTGGGTTTGACCTAATGACACTTGTTTATTTGGTCCATTTTTGCATCCAAACAAGCACTTAGCTTTGTTTATTAATATGAGCTATTTAACATGTCGTTTTTATTATCTGTTTCTAAGGTCATGAAAATACTGTTGTGAAAGGATGACTAAAATGCAGAAAAACAGAATTATGAAAATGCCTTAAATATCGAAATGACTCGATATTTCAACACTTTTGAAACTGCCCCAAAAAATTCACTTTAATTTTAATTCACTTTAGGTTCCTTGAGGGGACATTATCAGAAGGGGACTCCCTCCTGCCTCAGACACAAATCACAATACATTTTAAACTTAAATCATCAAGACTGCTTTCCTAGGGTGGCCGTCTGAAGGTTATGACGACAAGGCAACAAAAAGCTCTTTGATTATTAAATAGTGTTTATAAAAGCTAGATGTCCCCAAACCTTTGATTGGTATATGGTCATGTTCCTTATGTTGAGTTGAACCGGAGTAGTTCCTAATAGCTTAGGGGCTCCCTTAGCATCCTCCTAGCCTTACTCACCCTCTTCTGGGGCAGCTGGACATTCAATCATTACTCACTCATTTTGATGAACCAGGACACAGTTGTTGCTCCTCTGGGGTTGCTGTGCACCAGAAAAGATTGAAGCCTAGAGAATGGCTCCAGTGGGGTGTGCTTTTAAACTGAAAAGTCAACAGACATCTGCCTTTTATCCAAACCAAACTCAACCTCCCATCGTGTGAGCTGGTAAATGAGTACCCTAGTGTTTTGGTTTTTGTTTTTTTTGTCCTCTGTGCTGTTTTTATCTGAGGGTGTCGGAGCCATGTACTCTTTCAGTCTGTGTTTTAGTTTGTGCTTTTCTGGCTTTGCAGGGGAAGAAGAACAGTGTCTTCAGAGAGTGTTATTTTGGACACCAGCGGCATTTCAAAGTCATGCGTCTGTGCCCTGCAGTTGGGTACACGTTTCGAGTGGCAGCACTCAATGACATTGGACCCAGGTCTGTGTTTTTGTTTGTGGTTGAGTGTTTCTTCATGTATATGGTTTTGCTTTTAAGATGTGCTCTCGTCTGGGAGAGTAAGAACTCTTTTATCTGGTGTTTTCAGGTGAATCATTTACATTCTCTTTAAAGTATCCTTAAGCTTAACAACATGCTAAATGAGAAAAATAAACCTACTGAGCTTGACGCCATTTGAAGGGTCCCTATGATGAAACTCTGAATTTGTTCAATTATTGTTTAATGTATTTTGTGTACCTGATACTCTGTGTACTCACTCACTCACTCACTGTGCATCATCACTGTTGCATTGTTACATACAATAACCATGTAACAATGTAACTTAACTTCAACTTAATAGTTGAAGTAAAAAATACTGTTTTCTTTCAATGTTGGTGCATAGAAAGAGGTTTTAGTACAATTTTCCACAATGTGACTTTAATGTGTATTTATATTAAATTATATTAAATGATCTGAATGCTGTATATACAAAATTAGCAACTAAAGTTCTATAGGTCTAATTTTTTAGCTTGAATTGGTGCAATTTTAATCAACCTGTTGACATGCTTATGTACTAATAGAGTACTGAGATTAGTACTAATGAGATGAAGACTGATTCTAAAGCACTCCTGTTAGTGTGTGTTCTTAGTATGTAAGGGACACCCATGTTAATGGAATTTGGTGAGGAAGTACAACGAAGGAAAATGACGAACACTGGCCCTTTAACACACCCTTGTTCCATGTCTTACGTTAGAGACAGTGAGTCACGTACTCTCCAGTGGGAATGGCTTGAATTTATTAGTGCTTACACAATCTCCCCCTTCTTTGTGTGCCCCCATCCCCCAAAACTCTCCCACAGTGGCTTTAGCCCAGAAGTGGTTTTCCACACCACGGGCAGTCTGCCCCAGATGCCCTTGGCACCTCGCCTGCTCCGAACTGGGACGTCCTGGGTGGCACTGGAGTGGACCCGCCCCAGCGGCTGCAGCCCAGATGAGGTGGTCACGTACACCTTGGAGATGCAGGATGACAACAAGGTGACTGTTAACCATAACATTTTATGATGCAGCTGAGGCTGCGGACATCGTTTTGGTGTTCCATCAAGAATCTGCACTGAAACAGGGTTTACGTTTTTCAGTTTTCCAGAGAAAAGATTCTCTGCATTTTTTGGCCATTACTTGTATGTTTGGCCTTAAAGTAGGCCTGTTGTCAGTTAATTACCCATCATCCACAGCTGTCTGAGTAAATGGAATAACTGTGACTAATATCCATGCTGGGACATTACCACACTGAAAATCAATACACACTCATGTGCCCATTCTTTTTTTCCCTTCTACCCAGCTGTTTCAGTTGGATTGTGTTTATACTGAATATAACTTCATAATCAATGGGCATGTTTAACCCTCAGCTTCTTTGTAACTTTATTTAGTGTTAACTATTTAGTATGTGTGTATACTATTGTGGGTGTATCATTGCTGTTGTGTAAAAACCTTGCATCTCCAGTTGTAACTTCAAGGGGAGGATAACACCCTTAATTTTCAGTGGAAATCAATGTATAAAGATTCCAAGCCATTTTGGAGCATTTCAGCTAATTCAGTTTCAGATGATGCTAAAATATTGAGATATAATGATTGTGCCTGACCATGGAGATATGGATTGAAGCCCACATAGAGGCCTTTAGGGTTTATTTATTTTTGTTTTTAATAAAGAGAGAAAATTTTGTCCAAATACTCGCTAATATTCATGGGAATCCAAGGTGTTACTGCTATCCCCATTCTTATTCAGCTCAAGGGCAGACAACTACTGCATACTGCTGTGTTGGTAACTGAGTATAATGTGGACAAGTGGTTTAATCCTTCAGTTTATCATGTAGCCTTTATCAGTTTGTAACTGTTTTTTTGTTTGTTTGTTAATCAGCAGTTTAGACAGTAAGTCTAAGCATATTCTTAGTAACTATGCTGAAGACAGTGCAGTCTGACTGCTGACTACTGCATTTATGTTTATTTGTATTTATTCTAATGTTCTATTGGTTTTTACAGGAAAACACATTTACTGCTGAGAGAAATAGCTCAAAACAATCTGAATGGTGTCTGAGTGCAGTTATCGTGAAGATCCAACACTTAAATGTTGTGGTTGTAACGTGCTGTGTATGAAAATAGGGACCAGAGTTTAAGGCTGTGTACAGTGGAGCGGAGCTGAGCAGCAGAGTGGAGGGGCTAAGCAGGAACACCAGCTACAGATTCAGAGTGAGTAAAATATCCGCTCACTTCTGTCACTCACATTCACATCGCACAGCTGTCACACGTTTGCTCTGTTTGTTTAAACTTTTAACTCGATACGTCTCTCTTACTTTGACTCAAAATATGCCTGCTTGTTTTCATTCTTCATAAAGCACAGATTTACATCTGCTCTGGGTTCTGCTTATATGTCATCTGTTAACTACAGCTTTTCATTAGGGCTAATTCAGTTGAATATTAAAATTAGTCCCAACATTATTAAACCTACCCTGGAAAGGTTATTGAGGGGCTTGTTGACACAACACACAGCTGAAAAACAAGGCACTATGCTTGAAAAGTGCACACATTTTTCCTAATTAATTATAACATTACAAATTAAATCTGGCTGAATCGCCCTCTTATTCTTCACGCTACATCATTTACACTTTACACTGACGGTGCTGTTGGTATGTATTGTTGTCACAGTATTAAGGTTATTTTTAAGTTTGCATTAGATAATTAAGATAATTATTCAGCTAATCTCAGCTGTTTATTTGTGGAAGGGGAACACTGCTAATGCATGAGCATTATATCATAAATATACTATGCTTATATCAAAATGTATTGCTAAAGGAATCACTAAAACTCAAGTTAAAACTTCTGATTTAAAATGGGTGGGAGCAATTTTTTGAGTTGGGGAGGCGGAGTCATTGTAGAGCTTCTGCATGTCCTAGATTGGATCTGAATATAAGCAATACTGAAGGTCTAGTTGGAATGGATATCATGGTTCAGTATTCAGACATACACTTTTAAAAGTACAAGATCCTTGAGGAACTTTTGAAGCTTCTTCAGTTTGAAACCGTGGAGGAACCTCTTAAAGTTGTTTTATGGAACGTTCAAGTGTTGTGCATCACTTTTCTTTTTTTTTTTTGCCTGCTGGTTTTAACCTCTACACCACCTCATATCTTTTGCCCCCTACAGCTGACTACTTGCAGCGCAGAGTGGAGAAGCACCCCCAGCTCCATCCTTGTGTGTAGGACAAGTGCAGACAAACCTGGACCTCCAGCAGCCCCCAGAGTCACCTCCGTGACATCCCACAGCTTCTGCGTGTCATGGGGTGAGCTTTAATCAGAAATGTGGATGTCTGACATCTAATGATATAGCCGCTACACATCTCTTCTATGCTTTTTATTGCAGACCCTCCACTAGATGATGGAGGCTGTGGGGACTTGACATACCTCTTGGAAATGTCTGAAGGGAATGCTGAAGGTATTATGTTCTATTCTATTCCAAATAGTGAAGCTTCATAGGGATAAATGGTACTGAATGTCTTTTCAAATGAGTTTCATATTTGTGGAAATTGCCTGTTTTGATGAAGCCACTCAACAAAAATCAAACCATTTTCTCTTTATCTCATATGTGATCGAGTTCACTGCTTGTAGTTTAACACTGGAGTATTAAGGGCTAATATAGAAGGCCATGTATCGAATTAGCATCATGTGAACCAAACAACCTAAACTGTATTTATTTGTTAAGCAAGAACTAAGTCTTAATAAATTTTAATTTGTATTTATAGTCATATTTGACACGTAAACAATATTGCAATATTCAGCACAAATATTGTACACAGGTCTTCTGGCTGAAGTTTAGTTCCTGGCCCTGGATAGAAGTTGTGTATATGTATATACCCTCCCTGAATGGGTCTGATAAATTATGGAGTAGAAGCATCCATTGTTTGCTACTTTTGCCATTTTTCATTGAGCTATTCCTTAATTTAATTTCTTAAATAAGCCCCAGTATTGAATAGACAATGTCATTGCTGACTTTATTTATTAATAAAGCCTCTTTAGCATTTGTTACTTGCTATGTGTCTTCTCCATTGTCTGAATGACAGCGAGCGGAACATCTAATTTTACTCAGTAATATAATTCAGGCATATTATTATAGCCGGAATATGATAAAATCTAAGAGAATAAAATGCAGCCACACTGATGATCTAGTGTCCTTTTTGTATTCTAAACAAAACATTTCCATTTAATTTATACAACATTTAATTCATATATTTAGACATGTACACTTTTTTGTGTGTGTGCCAGTGCTAACAGTCGGATGCTCTCTTAACTTTGTTGTACAGAGGTGAGCCAGTGGGAGGTTGTTTATCGCGGGCCGTTGCGGGAGCACATGTGTAAGGATCTGAATGCAGCGACTCGGTACACTCTCCGCCTCAGTGCCATCAGCTCAGGCGGCCATGGCCAGGTAGGAAACAGTGAAAAGCACAGTCCCTGACCACGTGCTGGTGCTGCCTTTGTAATTGCCACAATCAAGTGTCGTGAGAAGGAAAGGTTAATTGTTCTTGCCTTTGATTTATGTGTGTTGGTCTTGCAGTATGGAGACAGCCTGCTCGTCTGCACTCTCAGCCTGCCCCCAGACCCCTGTCGGCAAATCACAGTCCAGGGCAGCATCAAACACAGGGAGGTGAACTTACAGTGGGGTGAGTACATGCATATGTTTAGACACAGCTGATGAAATGAGGTTTCATGCGTTTTTGTAATAGTACGTTCTGAAGCATTATGCTTTTAGTGTTTTTACAAAAAGTATAAAAATAGAAATTAATGTCAAATTCTTGGGTAGAACAATCAAAGGGCTTGTTTGCTGTTTTGTTTTCCTGAGGCCGGCTTATGATTGTGTGGGGTTTTTTACAGAAGCCTTTATTTAATAATTAATTGTTTCTGTATTTATTAGATAAATCTATTTACCCATTAGAATAAAGCTGCTTTCACTACTGTGCCTTTAATACTAAGATATCTAAATGATTTCTGTTCTGATTGGTTGCCTTATTCAAAAAAGTCAAATAGGCATGTTGTGTATGTATTCAATGAAATATTGCTTATCATTTCAAAGTGAATGCATTTTTGTGCATTTCTTTTACAAGTGTGAAGAGTGAATTTAGAAGAAGCTGATTGTCCACATATGGAGCATATAGACTGAGGAGGGAACTTTTACTTTTATTTTTTGAATGCTCTGTAAGTAGGCCGTGGTAGCAATGGTTTCAGAGTTTGTGGAGCTTCTGTGACAAGTTTCTCAGAGACTCCTTTTAGAGCTTCTTGGGCTACTAATGTACAAATGCGTAAAGCTGTAGTGAGACAAAGAAGGGGTCATGCTGATATTTTGAACCATCTTTAGTCACTCCATAATTCCCATATCTCATCAGCTCATTCTACAATTTGGGAAATAATAAATCCGAGGAAATCCCTTCTATGAGTAGGTGTGATCAACCTTTTGACTGGTAGGTACACAGAATCATACGCACACCTAGAGCACATGGCCTGTGAGTCACTGTTATTGTTTTCCTTTTCCATTGGCTCCTGTCTTCTTCCTGTCTCCATTTGAGTACACACGTCCCAGCGTGATCCAGATTTAACCATTAGTTTAAATGAACATCTTATTGAAGTTGTTCATTTAAAAGCCACTCTTATTTGGTCTGTGCTTTTTGCATTTGTGCCCTAATAGCTACGAGTCTTCATGTTAATAGATTACCTGCCTGGATTTCCGTTGTGCCCATTTTAATTTTTAAAGCTATTAAATTGCTTGCTGTGTCTGTTTAGAGGACAAAAAGAAAAACAAGAACATGAGTCTGTTTATAGCAGAGCTTGACATTAAATGCCCTCAGCTCTGCTGTAGTCCGAAGTATTCAAGGTGTTCAGAAAACATGGCTTCTAAAGCTTTTCACATTCCCCTCCGCACGTGCACTATCCATCAGGGTTGAGCCTCAGCCACACTCATTTGGGGCTGCAAATTTTCACATGCGAAAAAGCATGTATTTCAATGACATTTGCCACAATGGTCAAATTTCACGTACACACATTTTGGCCGAATTTGGCCGGTTACATTAAACTTTGGTGAACTTTGACAGCAAATTCACATCCTCCACCAATAGCACACCTCTATTCTGGCGGTTTGATCTATGACATGCTCTGTACTGTCGCTGCTCTTTCTGAGCCAATGGGGAGAAAGCACTCATTGTTGCAATTTCAAATTAGGAAATCGACTCATTTCTTATGGATTATAAAACACAGCACAAGCAAGAGGTCAGTCTTCAGGAAAGACCTTTGAAATTTAAAATTTTGAAAATTGTTATATTTATATTTTTTATACCACAGTTTCTGACTGTTGGCTTTTTTCTAACATTTATGCACTTTCGGTTTGATTTGTTTATTTTGCCAAAAGCTGGAGGATAGGAGAGAATCATGGTTTCAATTTTATGCTGAATGGGGTCAGTCTTAATAATGATCTGCATTTTCATCTCAATGAAAGAGATGTGCTTTCGGATGCACTTTTGATATCATTGCAAGACCTTGTATCTCCTTGTATCTCCTTTTTTGACAGTTTCATGATTAATAGAAATATTTCAAAATGGCTTCTTTTTTTTCGTTCTTTACAACATAAAGCCTTAGGAGTTTTCTTAGTGTTTCATTTGTTAAAGGGTCCACAATAAAGAAAGCATTTCTTTGTTTGAGGTGTGTATGTATTAATACATTTTCAAAATGTCATTATGACCCATATGTGGAAAGTGAGCTGCAAAAACAACCTGATCTGAATTCATCATTAATACCAGTGCATTTAAATACTAGTGCATCACAGGAAATTGGAATTTTGGTGAGTTTGGGAATTTTATTATTTTTTTGTTACTGTTTTTTAATAATGCTGTTTGTATATTATTCTATATTCTATATGAATATTCTAATAATTTGAGATTCCGGGTTTCTGATTTTATGAGTTAAAAGTTATACTAATCAGGAATACAAAATAAGAATTCAGTGTTGCATTTAATGAATATGAAATGACTGCTTACCTCTTTGAATGATTTTATTATAATGAATGAATATTCTGAGTCCTCGAAATGCACTAGTACCTCTGCTGCAGTTTAGCCCCTTCAGATTGCAGTTATACGGAGTGTTACAGTGTGTACGTTTTCAGTGATGCCCTATACAGAGAACTGGAGATCAGTTTTGAGCAGTCGGTTTATTAATGCATGTAATGTCATTTACTGGGGAAATAGTAAGCTATCACTCTATCACTATTAAGAGTGGCAGGAATTAAAAATGTGTGTGCGTGCGCGTGTGCATGCCTCCAAGCATCTTCAGCTGATCAGAGAAGGTGTGGAAACTGAAGACAGAAACCGTCCTTTTGTTGCCTTTTTTGTAACCACGAGGCTCGGATAGCTTTTGCAAGATGTGCTCTCCAACTTACCATGTTCCAGCTCTATTAACAAATGTGTTTTTCACAGCATGTTCCCTGCCTCCCTTTGCTATTGATTCACCTTGTGTGTGTGTGTGTGTGTGTGTGTGTGTGTGTGTGTGTGTGTGTGTGTGTGTGTGTGTGTGTGTGAACTGAGCAGTTGCTGAGGGAACAAAAGCTAGACTGAAATGTGTATGTGCGTTTAGGGGAATGAATGATGCTGTAAGTCCCCATTCCCCTTTTGACTATCATCCAAGACTCTGGTGGGGTTTGTTTATCAACATGCCCTAAAATCACCTACATAGAGAGGAAATGGTCATACAGATATGCTCTGAGGGTTTTGTATGATGTATAGGAAATGGCCATTGTAAAAATGGTGCTACATCAAAAACCGACCCATATGCAGCAAAGTAATTGGTGGGATATCTGATTTATTTGTTACTGCTTCAAAAGAATTTCTTATTAAAATATGTGTGAGGCCATAACCCTGAAAACCCAGACTATGCAACACCCCTGATCAGGATATGCAGACTAGGTAACAGCTTGCTGCTGATTTCTTACTGTCATTTACTTCTATTTATGAACAATAGTTTGTTTCCCAGCCTGGTAAGACACAGAAACACAAACATAAATGTGCACACATGCCAAAATGGATAACCTTACCCTGTTAAGAGTGCCTCACAAGGTTCCTAAAGTTCCCATCTTAACGTAGGTCAAAACAGTCCCTGTATCATTTTGGAATGTTCCACATTTAACGTGAGCCAAATGGCAGTCTATGGACGTACAGCTCCTTGGAAACCGAGATTTGATATTTTGGAAATGTCACAGTTCTGCATGCTACCCATCGTCCACTGCAGACATGCAGCCGTGCAGAAGAATAAATCGGCATGCTTTCTCTTTTTTGTCTGTCTGTTACACACTCTAATTCCAACTTTTCCCCCGTTCCTTATCTCCTCTCCTTCTTTCTCTCTCTAGATGGCCCGGTGTGTGATGGTGAGAATGAAAGTCTGGTCTACAGTGTGGAAATGAGTGGAATGGAGGAGGAAACTGACCCGATGCAGGTGTACAATGGAACACACACGGAGTGCACTGTGGGTAGTCTGCTGCCAGGCGCTACCTATAGGTTCAGAGTGCGTGCTGCCAACGATGCTGGGGTAGGTCACTTTAACCAAATCCCCCAAAGCGTTCAGGGTGAGAAACTTCTGGCCCAGTCACACTCGAATCTGCTTTACACACAGCATCCTGATTTAGTAAAATACCACACCAGACCGTGGCATCTGACTGTAATATCAGCCTGATATGAGAGAAGACTGTAAGAGCAGGAGGCAGGGAACTTGTGGCACGTTTCTGCTCCCAAAATTCAGTAAAATTCCACTAAGTGAGCGTCACTGATATAATATGGAAAATACATTTTGCTTACTTATTTTCTTCCACAAAGTGTGTAACTATACACACAATTAAAACCTGCTTTGGGCAGCTGCTTCATTGGCTTCTATTATAAGCAGATTTTAAGTCACTTTTTTTCACTTAATATATACAGGCTTCAGAATGATTGTCTTGGAACTGACTGTGCTACAGATGTGGCAGATCTAGTTTGAAAAATGTAAGAATGTTGCTTTGAGGTTCTTACTGAGACACTAGTTGCATTATTTCATCTAATGCTTACTTATTAAAGGCAGTGACAGTTCAAGACATGATGTTCTTTCAGACTGAAGTGTGGAGTTGTCTGACAAAGAAATGTTTCAGTGTTTCATGTGGTAAGTCTGTTGTTCTATCGCAACTCTCTTCAGTATGGTCCATACACGGAGTTTCTGGAAGTGACCACTGCAGCAGGACCTCCAGGCCAGTGTGTGGTGCCAGTTATCAACCTGACCTCGCACACATGTGCAGTGGTCAGCTGGGAGGTAAGCTGGACTGCAGTTGAAAAGTGAAACATTGTAGGATTGTTGTTATAGAGGGTGAAACACCACCATGCAGTTTGTGTACTTTTCGTCCTACCCTTTCTTTGCTGTTTCTGCAGCAAAGGTGAGTACTAATGCTTTTCCAGCTGCAATCAGCTTCTTTGTTGTTTGAGTAAAAAACAAAATTGGGCTGTATTACAGAATCAATGCCACTCCAGCTCCAGTCCTCTTCCCACAGGACATTGTCCATTATATTCATCCCAATATGCTGGATAATACTCCTCTCTAGTGAGCATGGAAGGTGTTTGAGTGGCTGTTCTCTCACAATAGGAGCCTCATATGGTCCATTTCCTTCCTTTCTGCAATCATGTGGATTTATATCTGTCCACTCATTTGTCTGTTTTTTTTTTTTTTTCTTAGAGTGCACCTCCATCTCTCCAGAAAATTCTGCCTGTTTTCTGTGTGGAGAAAGAAACCTGATTAAGGACCTTCCTTTCAGATCTGAATGATCATTATCATAGAAAATCTAAGCTCTTTTTATTGTATTGTAAACCCACATCTTTTACATGGACCCAAACACCAGTTATTCACTCTCACTCTCAGTGCAACATTGCTGTTGTATTTTACAATTACTTTATAGTAGGGCTGCACAATACATCGTTTCAGCATCATTACTACAATGTGCACAGAAGCAATAGTCACATTGCAGGACATGCGATAATAATAATAATAATTATTATTATTAAAAAGTGTGTGTGTGTGTGTGTATATATGTGTATATATGTGTGTGTGTATATATATATATATATATATATATATATATATATATATATACACACACA